>JAQQSY010002465.1:0-13665 GCA_028646535.1 Procyon lotor
TAAAAAATAAAAAAATTTTATAGGGCGCCTGGGTGGCTTAGTAGTTAAGTGTCTGCCTTCGGCTCAGGTCATGATCCCAAGGTCCTGGGATCAAGCCCCGCATCGGATTCCCTGCTCCGTGGGAAGCCTGCTTCTCCCGCTACCATTCCCTCTGCTTGTGTTCCCTCTCTTGCGGTGTTTCTCTCTGTCAAATAAATAAAATAAAATAATAAATAAATAAATAAATAAATAAATAAATAAATAAAATTTTAAAATGTTAATGTGAATGATATTTTATTAACTCAATAGTTTCATTATTTATCAATAGAATACCAGGCAAAACGCTAGATGATAGAAAGATGAAAGGACGTAGCCCTGTCCTCAAGCTGCCTTTTAGGGAGTGTATTAGGTTTTTATAGAGAAAGAGAGCCAATAAGATAGAAAGATGATAAATAAGTGAGACATAGATACATAGAGAGAGGCAAAGAGGCAGATAGAATTTTTAAAATTGGCTTATATGATTGTGGATGTTTGACAAATACAAAACCTGTAGCATAGGCGAGCAGGATGGAGATCCATGGAAGAGTTGCTTTTCAGTCAAAGGTGGCCGGCTAGAAAAGTTGTTCTTTCCTTCCAGGGAGATCAGTCTTTTTCTACTAAGGCCTTCAACTAATTGAATGAGGCCCACCCCATCCACATTATGCAGAATAATGTGCTTTACTCAAAAGCTGATTTAAATATTAATCTTATTTAAAAACACTTTCATACCAATTACTACAATAATGTTTTACCAAATATCTTGCTGTATCTTATTCAACTCGACACATAAAATTAATAACAGGAATCAAAAGAGAAAAACAAAAAGCATAAAAAATTGCTTTGAGAGACATTTGTATAAAATATGACTGAGGCTCAGAGGTAGTAGTGACTACTACTAGAATGTTAGGGGGAAAAATACTAAAAATCAGGGGTTTGAGTGAAATCTTAAAAAGTAATTATTCCGTCCTCAAATTAGCTTGTAAGGCAGTCTGGAAAATACTTCATACCTAGTTCACTACATTAGCACCACAATATCCCTATAGAATAGTCTTCCATCATGCACTCACTCATTAACCTCAAAGCAGACACCCCAACCAGGCTCATCCCTATTAGCATTCCAAGCACAGAGAGAGAAGTGACCCAAATCTCATCAGAGTCATTAAAACACATACACTCTCCTATTTGGGAAACTAAATGTAATGCCCAAAGAAGAGCACATCTCAGAATAAGGCTGACAAATGGAAACTAATCAATAATCATTTATTTTGAAAAACTAAGGAGTTTTTACCTTATCCTATAAATTTTTTCATTATTAAATATTTTCAAAATATTTACAGGGCAATAACTCCATCAGGAAGGCATTTGCAAAACCACTATGACAGAGAGTTTAGTGAACAGAATGAAAGAGCACAAAATTCCCAACAGGAAAACCATTAGTTGTCTGTTGCAACAGTGAGGATGAAGAAGAGATGACAAAGTATTATGAGAATATAAGAACATTTATCAACGTAAAGCTGAAGATGATAGGATGAGAGCCCAGTTGTAATGTATGGCCTTGAGATTAATGGATGGGTCAGGATCAAGCCAGAGTCATGTGGGAGAACTGAGAAAAATGCAGGATATCAATTATAATGATGTTGTAATAAACCAGGCATGAAACATGCTTAAAAATGGTTTATGGACTATTCTGGGGAATTTTTAGAAGGCTTATTTCAATCCCACCTCCTGTGTTCATGCATAAAAATAAAAGCATACATGATGCTCAATTAAAAGCATCAAAAAGAGGGGAAAAAAGCATATTTATTTGTGCAACCAATAATAATACTAAAAATAACATAAATAAAATAAAACAGTGACGGTGCCAACAACATTTGTCCCTAGACCTCTGCCCTTGGAGAAGATTTTTTTCAACCTGTAGATTGTCTTCCTCTATATGAATGCAACTGGTAAGAGATATAATATTAATAAAGGAAAGTTAGAAGTGTCAAAGTTTGGAATCAGTTTATCATTTAGATAAACACAATAAACAGTACAGCAGTCCCAAGCCTTGGATGAGAGCCAATCTTCTCTAATGAATCCCATCTCCCACCTTTAGTCTCTATCTATTTAGAACTGGGTAATTTCTCATTGACTTATTTCTTCTTAAGATAAAGTTAAAAAACTGAGGGCCTACCACCATTATTTCCACTTCTTTTTTCAAGTTTCAGAAATCTATTTAATAATAGCTAAACTTTGCTATACAAATGTATATGCCTATAGCTAATACATTATATGTTAATAAAAATTAAAAAAAATAATAGTTAAACTTTTATTATTTCCATATGCTAGATGGAATATATACATCTTATATTACATAAGCACATAGGTAGAATTATCTCTATATTACAGATGAGTAAATGGAGGCTCTTAGAAGTTAATTAACTTGCCTCAAGTCAGAGAGGTAGGAAATGGTATGGCTGGGATATGAAACCCATATATTCTGATCCTAGAGTTTTATCTCTTACATGCAAAACTGTGCCAAACCTTTTGTCTGGCCAAACTATGCATGCCAAGCTAAAAAATATCTGACCTATGGGACACTTTGACTAAGAGATGTAGTTCCTGCTACAAAAAATTAATATACAATGTGTTCCCGTTTTTCAAGATGGGGCCACAAAATAATTATCCTTTAGAAGAAAATTCTCGATATGCAAGTTGGCATTTTTTTTAAGCTTTCACCCTAATCAAGATCAGATAATTAGAAAAAGAACTTTCAATGATAATTTCTCTAAGGTGAGAATAACCGCTGAAATTGAAAAGTTAAGAATTTGTGAAAGGTACAAAAAAAATTTGTGATAAATAAGGTTGATTGGCAAAGGTAAAGAAGATATCAAATCAAAGGAAATAGTAAACCTCGTGTAAGAGTAAACACATACTTGTTTCACAGTTTACAACCTAGACAAGGAGACAAAGCACATGTCAAATCAATGGTAAATTGTCACTTTTCACCACATTTTCAAATATGGCAGGACTGTGATCATCCTTATTGTAGCTTTGGAGCACATAATTTTTCATTTCCCCAAGCAATTTCAATGTGAACATTTGAGTTGGCACTGAGTGGAATAAAATATATGATCCATTTCTACTCACTTCCCACACTACTTCGAGTTTGGTCAAGGCATCCATATATAATTTTACTAATATTTTACCATAAATCATTCCCTCTGGTCCTTTTCCCTTTTTCCACTTCTCTACATTTAGTGTGCCTCAGAGAATAATGCAACACTGGCAGTCAGAGGTTTCCACTTATACTTGCATAATAAAATGTTCTATCTTTATGTTCATACCTTATTCATTCATGCATTTCTGACTTAACAACAAATCAGTCTTTAGCTGACAGAGCATGTTACAATCTACGAGAGAAGTCCAATGCTAGTCAATGATTTCATGCTAGAACTAAAAAACACTTCCACACCTTTATCTTTCCACACCATTCTTAGCAATTCCTAGTTTTCCACAGCACATATTTGAGGGGAGGGAGTACTTCCTCACAAAGAATGGACATCAATTGGGAAATTATAAGTAAGGAACAAAGGCTATATTTCCATCAAAATAATGAAAAACAGGAGGGAAAGTTCATGTACCAAACATAGAATACGGCAACTCTAACGACTCATTTATCATACAGGGAAGACAATCCAAATAAACAATGAGTCTCAATAGTAAATACCCAGAAGTGGAAATGCTTAATCATATAGTAGTTATATTTTTAATTTAATTTTAATTTTTTAAGGAACCACCATACTGTTTTTCATGATGAATGTACCAATTTACATTCCCACCTTAAGTTAGACATACGTTATCATTTCTTAGGATTATGAGGAATGACCATTTGTGCTTCTAGGAAATTTGACTCTTTTATATACGTTAGACAATTGGTTGTGATACAACTATCCATAAAACTCTCTAATAGTCCTTTTTATTGCCACAAAATTGGTAGTAATGTCCTGCTTTTATTTCTGATTTAGTAATTTGATTCTTTACTCTTTTTCTTAGGTAACTCTGCTGAAGGTTTCTCACTTTTGTTGATCTTTTCAAAGAACAACTTTCGGCTTTGTTGATTTTCTCTACTGTTTTTCCATTCTTTATATCATTTCTTTCTACTTTAATCTTTATTATTTCCTTCCTTCTGCTGGCTTTGGGGGTTTATTTCATTCTTTTTCTAGTTCTTTAAGATATGCCATTGCTTTAATATCTTACATCTTATTTAATGTAAGCATTTATAGCTATAAATTTCCATTTTAGCACTGCTCTCTTTGCATCCCATACATTTTGATATGTTAGGCTTTCATTTTCATTCATCTCCAAGTATTTTTGAATTTCTCTTATGATTTCTTCTTCAATTCACTGATTAAGAATGTGTTTTTTAATCACAAATGTGTTAATTTTACAATTTTCTTTCTGTTACTGATTTCTAACTTTATCAGTCTGTGGTTAGAGAAAATAACTCTATAATATCTATCTCTTTTTTTTAAGATTTTATTTATTTGACAGAGAGAGAAACACAAGCAGGGAGAGTGGGAGAGGGAGAAGCAGGCTTTCTGCTGAGCAGGGAGCCTGATGTGGGGCTCAACACCCAGGAACCTGGGATCATGACCTGAACCAAAGGGAGACGAGCCACCCAGGCTTGTCTGACTGAGCCACCCAGGCGCCCCAATATCCATCCTTTTACATATACTGAGACCTAATTTGTGACGTAACAGATAGTCTATCCTGGAGAATGTCCCATATGCACCTAAGAAGAATGTATGTACTATTGTTGTTGGTTCAGTGTTCTATACATATTGGTCAGTTCTACTTGGTTTATTCTTCTGTTCAAGTCCTCTATTTCCTTATTTATATGTCTGGTGGTTCTATCCATTATTGAAAGTGGGATACTGCATTCTTTATTATTATAGAAATGTCTATCACTCCCTTAAATTCTTCAATTTTTGCTTTATATATTTTAATGGTCTGCTATTAGATGTATAAATGTTTATAATTGAATCTTCTTGCTGTATTGAATCTTTTTATTAACATAATATTAATAAAACTTCTTTGAACTTTTCTTATTACAGTATATTTTGTCTAATGTTGGGATATCTACCCCTGATCCCTTCTTGTTACCATTTGCATGGAGTATTTTTTCCCATCCTTTTACTTTCAGCCCATATTTGTATCTTTGCACTTTAGTGAGTCTTTATAGATAGCATGTAGTTCTGTCATTTTTCATCCTTACCAATACCTGTCTTTTGATTAGACAGTTCAATTTATTTACATTTAAAGTAATTACTGATATGGAGTGATTTCCTTCTGTCATTTGCTATTTGTTTTCTATATGTCTTATAGCTTGTTGTACCTCATTTCCCCACATTACTGTCTCTTTTGTGTAGTTGATTTTTTGTAGTGAAATATTTTAATTCCTTTCTCATTTCAAATTGTATATATTCTTTTTTTTTTTAAAGATTTTATTTATCCATTTGACGGAGAGAGAGATCACAAGTAGGCACAGAGGCTGGCGGGGGGGGGGGGGGGGGGAGCAGGCTCCCTGCCAAGCAGAGAGCCCGATGCGGGGCTTGACCCCAGAACCCCGAGATCATGACCTGAGCCAAATGCAGAGGGTTTAACCCACTCAGTCACCCAGGCAACCCTCAAACTGTATATATTCTATAACTATTCTCTTTGTGGTTACCATGGGGATTACATTTAATATTATAATGTTATAAAACTCTAATTTTATCAGCTTCAGTTCCATAACACACATAACTCTGATCATTTAAAACTGTTCCAAGTCCTTTTGGTTATTAATGCCACAAAATTATGTCTTTGTACATTGTGTGTCCAAAACATAAAGTAATGGTTGTTTTTTAATGCATTTCCCAAAAAGTCATTTTATAATGCTTGCGATTTCTGAAGCAGTGTCAGCAAGTGAATGTACCTTGCCTTCTTAGTTGACATTAAACTGCTAATGGCACTTATTAGTCAGGGGTAAGTGTATGGTTCAACAATTATGAACAGTCAATTACCACCCTTTACCAACAGTCTAGTCTAAGTTTGGTTAGGGTTTCATTTTATACTTCGTATTTACTTAACACCATTTCATAATTGATATTTGCTGAGCACTCTAACTTTTTAGCTTGGATCCTATATATATTTGCTACCTACAAAGCTAAGAATCAATATTTTCTAAACTGTTGCATTTTTGAGCGAATGAGAAGGCAAAGACACTTTTTAACAACCTTCATTTTCTACCTCCACAGCTCCCCTTTCATATGCCTGGCCATTCTTTCCCCTTTCTCCATTTCAATTTTTCCTATGTTAAAATGTCTGTGCTATGTTTTTTAAATAACCAAAGTAATTCTGTGGTAGCAAAGTTACCAGTTATTTGTTTTTAATATCAAGAATGGTGAATAATATGTGAGCTATCCAGAGTAACAAGTGAAATAGAGTGTGTAAAAATGCTATGTAAACTCTAAAATACATATTCTATAGTTACTAAGGACAACAATATGCTATCATGTTAGCATGATAAATAAACACTTAGATAAACTCTCTCCATCTGTAGTAATAAAGGCTAAGGTGGTTTTTTTTGAGCCTTTATTTACATGCTAAGCAATACAGGACTTTGCCTATAATATTAAAACGCTTTACAGAAAACCAATACCTGAATAAATAACTAAATTTTGCAAATGAAGAAAGGGGCTCAGAGCAATAGCTACTTTGAAAGCAAGCAGGCTTGATGTAAATGTAAATGTAAATTCTAGAATTACTACATTAAATTTATTCAGGTTATGAATACTCTACAAAAGCTGCTTCTAGATGATAGCAGGATGCTTTCAGTTCTTTAAAACAAGATTAATTCAGAATATTTTAAAAGAGAACAAAAGTTCTCTTTCATTTTCTTTTTTTCTTTCTTACTGTAGAAATCTTGGTGTGAAAGTGGTTGTTAATGCATTGGAGAGTTCCCATAATATTCTTAGCTTATTCATTTACTCCACAAACAACTGAGTGTCTATAGTCCCTGAACACTGTTTTAGGAGCTGAGGGTCTTAGATTTATTGTAAATCTCTGTTCTGGAGAATATGTGTTTTATACCCAGAGGCAGAAAGTAAGAACGTATGAACAAATAAGATAAACTCAAAGATTTGTAGTGAAGACTCCAAACCTGTAATCCATTTATACAGCTAAAAGCTTTGTTATAGAAAATAAAAGATGAAAATTTATTGAAATTGTGATACATTCACAAAATGTTTGGGAGTTTGGCAAAGCTTATTTCATGTCTTATTTCATCAATTCTTATTATGGCAGGTTGATATAAAAGGCATAAATATTCTTTGTAACACCTTATTCCTTAAGTCTCAATTTCTCTCCCTTTGTTCCATGTATATCTTAAGATGGCATGTAAAATGTCACTTCAGGAAAGAGAAGTGGAAAACCAGATAGGAGGAGATATGGAAAACCTGGCCATGATAAACTGATAGTGAGAAGAAAGTGAAGGAGGAAGTGTGTACTGACCTCTCTGACCCATTGGAGATTCCCATGGGAAGAGATTTGTTGGACAGCTTGAAGAAATAAAAGCAAAAGGAGCTTTGCTACATTTGCTACATTTGAGACTCAGAGAAGAGACTGTTTTGCAAAGGGTTCACTTTTCAATAATCTGAAGGGGCTAATTATATGTTGGCAATTGAGTTGTCCAATGCTGCCATACCAGAGACACAAACATGCAGGAACAAAGGCTGAAAGTAGAGTACCGAAACTAAAGATTAATGAGAGGAAAAAAAAAAAAATCAATGAGAGAGAGCCAGGCTTTGTTAAAATATGCAGCACCAGGGAAAGAGTGATGGGCTGAGTCAGTGAAGAGAACTATCAGGTCCTAACTACGGAGAGAGAAAGGAGAAAGAAGGAGAGAGTTTGCAGACTTCAGCAAGTGAGGATCAGGCCAGGCTGACAGGTAATACTGGGTACCTCAAAGGCCACAGACAGAAGACCCAGAAAGATTCCCAATGACACCCAATCAGATCTGAGACCCCTCTTACCTTGCGGCAAGAATCCCATAGTTCCTCAAGTATGGAGAAACTAATGGAGAAGAAAGAGTGATTTAAAAAAGACTGGAAAACTATAAAAAGAAAAGAAGTCATTTCAAAAAGAAAAATTTTAGATAATGAACAGCAAGTCTGTTCAAAGTCTGTTCTCAAAGTCCCTGGTGGTCTTTGAGATGCAGTTATGAGGAAACTCAGTCAATTATAAGAAAGTTTGAATCACTTTGAATGTCTGAGTATTACTTTTTCTAAGGAATACTTGATCCAGTAATAGTCAGTTTTTCATATTTCTGTGAAAATTTCTATCTACTATGAATGGGGAACTCAAAAATATTTATATTCTGAATATAAAATAGTATCTATGTTTTGATACTTATATGATATAAATGGTATTAAAATAGTGATTTTTTTCTATATTATTATTGTATAAAAATGGTATAAAATGTCATTGTTATTGGGAACTTATTAATTTATGGAAAATGTTATAGACAAATACCTCTTTATTAAAATTTAATATATTTGAAATTAATCTCTAAATAATATGAATTAATTTCCCTTACTTAAACTATACATATAGTTTAAGAATTCTTACAGTGACATCAACAAGACATCCTTCACTTAGATCTTATTTAAGAAGATCCTGAACTCACTTCCTGTTATGGACACACTGAGTCTACAGCTATATATAGAACACTTTCCTCTGAAAAAGACCTAAAGGGTAGCCAAGCAACAACTACACACTGGGAAAAATGAGAAGAAACCACACTGCAGCAGTCAGGGGAGACTGGGACACAATCTCACTGTAAACCCCATCCTTGATACAGCATGCCACGAATCAGGAGAAAACTCAAAATTTGGAGCATCTCTCTGAGGAATGAAGGGTTTGAACCTCACGTCAAGCACCCCAACTTTTAAGACCTATAACTGAGGGGCGCCTGGGTGGCTCAGTTGTTGGGCATCTGCCTTCGGCTCGGGTCATGATCCCAGGGTCCTGGGATTGAGCCCTGCATCGGGCTCCTTGCTCAGCAGGAAGCCTGCTTCTCTCCTCTCCCACTACCCCTGCTTGTGTTCCCTCTCTCGCTGTGTTTCTCTCTGTCAAATAAATAAAATCTTTAAAAAAAAAAAAAAAAAAGACCTATACCTGAAAGATGAACAAAGATGAACACCCAAAACATCCACCAAACCCACAAGATTAGCAAGCTGAGAATGGCTCTTAAAGGGCTCACAAGTTTGTACTCACCTGCCCAGCTCACAAATAGCTGACCGCACCCAGACTCTAAGTGAAAGGGGCTCATTTGCTTAAATTAAAGTGTAGCACTGAGGAGCAGGCATCTAATTTAACACACATATATAGAAGTCTGCTAGAATATTCCAGGATGGAGACTAGCAGGCACCATTTTCATACTCTTGCTCTGCCTTGCTATAGCCACTAGGCATCATCTCTTTTTTTTAAG
The DNA here is from genome assembly GCA_028646535.1 of Procyon lotor. Classification (NCBI taxonomy): domain Eukaryota; kingdom Metazoa; phylum Chordata; class Mammalia; order Carnivora; family Procyonidae; genus Procyon; species Procyon lotor. The sequence goes on from JAQQSY010002465.1 coordinate 9,530, forward strand.
TTTCTTTTTCTTCTTTTCCATTTTCTCTTTTTCTTTTTCCTTTTTCCAAAGAGAACCATTGTTAAACCACCCCCCATGTCTTGCTATAACCAGCACATGCCATCTACATGTTCTCCCTCTGCCATGCTTAAAAGCACCAGCATCTCCTGAAAGGGAGCTTTTACATAGATCTGATGCCCTGATTTTTTTGGTTGCTACCCAGAGGACATCCCTTGATCACCTGGCTCTCAAAACTAGGGGAGTTTTTGTTCCTGGGTCCCACGGGACTGTAACAATCAGAAAGACAGTTCTTGGCAGTCTACCACCCCCAGGGCACACTGCACAAACAGTAAACTAAAACATACCACCTATCTTTCTATGAAAGAGGCCTATTTGTTTGTCCAGGAGCTTTGGCCTGAGGGGCAGTCTTCTAATTTACTATGTACCTAGTGGTCTATGTAAGTGCGGTCAGGAACATAGGCTGGTAGACACCACCTTTGTGCTCTTTCTCTGCCTCATTATAGCGCACCAGTATATTCCAGAAATTAGCTTATATACTCTTTACCTGGCACCCTGATTTTTGTGGCTGCCACCAGGGAATAGCTTTACGTGGCCTGGTCCTGGCTGCCAGCAGGGCTTACACTCAAGGGTCCCAAAGGATTAAATCAACAAAGAAAGAGCTCTTAAACAGCTTCAGGGCTTATCAAGAGGCAACAGAGCAAATAATTTAGTCTTTCTGTAAAAAAGGCCTATTAACTAATCACAACTGCAGCCTGAAGGGCAAGATTCTAAGTAAATATGCATCAAAGAGTTAACAGTAATACTTTTTGGAGACTTCAAAAAGTGGGCACTATCCTTATGCTCTCCTTCTGCTACACTCTAGAGTGTCACTATCTCCTGAACTAGAGCTCTTACATGCATCTGGTGCCCTAAATTTTGTGCCTGCCACCCAGGGGACATCCTTTAATCATCTGGCTCTCATGACCAGGGGCTTGTGTTCTTGAGTCCCATGACAGTATAATAATTATAGAGATAGTTCTTGATAGGCTACTAATCCCAGGACACTACACAGAGAGCAGTGAAACACTATCCCATTCTATTTATGAAAAAGGCCTATTTTCTGTTCTGGAGATTCAGCCTCAGGGACAGACTTCAGGTTTGATGAACATTTAGGGGCCTAAGGAATAGCCATCGGGAAACATAGGCTGATAGATGTCACCCTACTTCTTTCCCTCTGCTTAACTATAGCTCACCAGTATCTAACAGGAAATTATGCACTCATCTGGGGCCCTGATTTCTATAATTGCAACCCAGGGGACACCTCCAGATCACCTAGGTTGTTGGCAAGTGGGGCTTATGTTTGTAGTCCCATAGGACTGTATATATTTGTATTATTTAGAATCTAATACCTGAGAGCCTGGCTTCCAATCAACCTTAATTTAGATGCTCGCTGAGATCCATCCTTTTGAGACAAAGACAGATCTTAGCATATCCTCAAATACAGGGAGAGATTAAAAAAAAAAATAATAGGCCTCTTGGATAAACACTCAGTTTCAGAGACAACCAAGAGGGAAAGGCTCTTTCTGCTATTCCTCTTGTATAGCAGATGAACAACAAGGTTCATCTGCTATACAAGACCACCCCTTCAAGAAACCAATACAGAGGCACAAGTAAAATGAAGAAACAGTATGTGTTCCAAACAAAAGAACAAGATATAACTTCAAAAAAAAAACCTTAATGAAACAGAGATAAAAAATTTACCTGATAAAGAGTCCAAAATAATGGTCATAAAGACAATCACCAAATTTGGGAAAACAGAGGAACACAGCGAGAATTTCTACAAAAGATAGAAAATATAAGGATGTACCAAAGAGGAGTCACAGAGCTGAAGAATACAATAACTGAACTGAAAAATACATGAAAGGGATTCAAAAGAAGACTAGATGAAGTAGAAGAAAATACCACTGAATTCGAAGACAAGGCTGTGGAACTCATCCACTCAAACAGCAAAATGAAAAAAGAATGAAAAAAAGTGAAGATAGCTTAAGGACTAATAGGACAACATCAAGACTAAAATTACCATTGCAAGGGTCCCCAAAAGAGAAGAGAGACAAAAAGGAGCAGAAAGGTTATTTGAAGAAATAATGGCAGAATACTTTCCTAACCTGGGGAAGGAAACAAATATTCAGTTCCAGGAAGCCCAAAGAGTTCCAAACAAGATAAACTCAAAGAGATCTCACATCAAGATGAATTATAATTACAATGTCCAAAGTCAAGGAGGGAACCCTAAAACAACTTGTTATGTACAAGGGAACCCTTGTAAGATTATCAGTAAATTTTTCAACAGAAACGTTGCAGGCCAGAAAAGAATGGCACACTCTTTTTCAAAGTGCTGAGAGAAAAAAAAAAATCCTTCAATCAAGAATATTCTATCCAGGGGTGCCTGGGTGGCTCAGTGGGTTAAAGCCTCTGCCTTCGGCTCAGCTCATGATCTCAGGGTCCTGGGATCAAGCTCTATATCAGGCTCTCTTTTCATCAGGGAGCCTGCTTCCCCCTCTCTCTCTGCCTGCCTCTCTGCCTAATTGTGATCTCTCTGTGTCAAATAAAATCTTTAAAAAAGCTGGGTTGTGGACAATGGGGAGGGTATGTGCTGTTAAGTGCTGTGAAATGTGTAAGCCCGAAGATTCACAGACATGTACCATGGGGCAAATAATACATTTTATGTTAATAAAAATTAATTAAAAAAAAAAATCTTTAAAAAAAATTTTTTTTTAAGTTTTTTAGATGAGCAAAGGCTAAAGGAATTCATCAATGTTAAACTTGCCCTACAAGATATGTTAAGGGGACTTCTTTAAGCTAAAAAGAAAGAACACTAATTAGTAACAAGAAAACATTTAAAAGAATAAATCTCACTGGAAAGATAAATATTTGTTGCAGGTAGTGGATTAATCACTTATAAATTAGTATGAAGATTAAAAGACAGAAGTAGTTAAGATAACTATAACTAAAATAATTAGTTAAGGGTACACAAGATAAAAAGATATAAAATGTGATGTCAAAAATAAAACATAGTGGGAGCATAAAAATAGAGTTGTAGAATGAGAAAAAACTTCAGTTGTTACCAACTTAAAGTAGACTGTTATAAATGTAAGTTGATTTTTTTTTTAGATATGAGATCAAAAGCACAAGCAACAAAAATAAACAAGGAGGACTATATGAAATGAAAAAGCTTCTGTTCAGCCAAAGAAATAATCAACAGAACAAAACGGCAACTATGAAGTGGGAGAAACATTTGCAAATCACTTATGTGAAAAGGAATTAATGTATAAGGAGATCACAAAACTCAGTAACAAAAAAACAACCTGATTTAAAAATAGGCAGGGGACCTGAATAAACATTTTTCCAAAGACAAATGGCTGATAGATACATGAAAAGATGCTCAATATCACTAATCATCAGGGAAATGCAAATCAAAGCCACATGGTTTATCACCTCACACCTATTAGAATGGCTATTACTTAAAGAAGGAAGAGAGAGAGAGAGAGAGAAATGAGATGTTGGTGAGGATGGGGAGAAAAGGGAAACTTGGGAACCAATGGTAGGAATATAAATTGGTGCAGCCATAAAGGAAAATAGTATAGAGGTTCCTTAAAAAAAAATAAAAAATAGAAACACTATATAATGCAGCAATCCTACTTTTATTTATTTTTTTAAATTTTATTTATTTGTTTTTTTCAGTGTTACAAGATTTATTGTTTTGCACTACACCCAGTGCTCCATGCAGTACGTGCCCTCCTCAATACCCACCATCAGGCTCGCCCAAACCCCACCTCCCTCCCCTCCAAAACCCTCAGTTTGTTGCTCATAGTCCACAGTCTCTCATGGTTCATCTCCCCCTCTGGTTTCCCCCCATTCACCCCTCCTTCCTTCTCATAATGCCCTCCATGTTTTTCTTTACGCTCAGCACATAAGTGGGACCATAAGGTAATTGGTTCTCTCTGCTTGACTTATTTCACTCCATATAATCTCTTCCAGTCCCATCCATGTTGATACAAAAGTTGGATATTTGTCCTTTCTAATGGAGGCATAATATTCCATTGTATATATGTACCATATCTTCTTTATCCATTCATCTGTTGAAGGGCATCTTGGTTCTT
>JAQQSY010002466.1:0-13664 GCA_028646535.1 Procyon lotor
TAGGTGTTCACAGCCATTATCAGGACCAGAGCTGTGTCCAGGTTGAATCATCAGAATGGCTTGGTGTGCTTACAGTACCCGAGCTCATATGCATGTAATATATTTATGACTTCTGATTTTTTTTTAATTCTGTAATTACTTCCTGGTCACTAATCATCAAATATTGATCAGGCTCATTTTGTGGTTACAGAGGTAGAAGTGCAGAGACCCTGGGTAAGTAGTGATGAGCCCCACCCCCGCCACCACCACCAGGCTACCGGGTGAGGCTGGTACACATACAGCTCTAATGCCAATCACAAGAGCGAGGGAGGGAAGTTGAAGGTCACTGGCTTTCAAAGCCAGGGAAATCAGTGAGTATTTCTGCCTGGGCTTTGGCCAGCAGTCATCAGGAAAGTTATCTAAAGGGTCTAGTGCATTTATTTTTACCTAATTATAGCTATCAACTGGCATTTTCAAAGGGCTTCAATTATGCAGTCAGCAGCCTGGGAACTCACAGCATCTGATACAAATAAATTGCATACATTACTATGGATCCTTCTTAGTCAAGGCTTCAGTAATAGGGAAATTCTAGAACCATTTGCAGGCACGCATATTTCTGCTGGAGCAGTAGTTCTTAACCTACTTTAGTTCACGGGACCAAGGAGAATGCAATGAAAAGTTCTTTGCTCAGAAAACACATACGTACATACTTGAATGATTTTATATATAATCTTGGGCAGGGGGAGCATAAAAACTGCTTGAAGCACATTCAAAGACCCTGCTTCAACTGTTACCAATGCCAAGCTGAAGTCCAAGAGTAGGGCAGGAACCTTATAACCTGCTGCATTCCCTCACTGTTGTCAATCGGAAGACCAAAATGTTTTGTCAATACAACTTAGCATCATATTCAATGTGATCTTTAAAAGCAAAAGAACATTTCATCATGTAGTAGCACTTCAGTAATATTTTTGTTAAAAATGCCCCATCAAATCAGAGGGGGAGATGAACCATGAGAGACTGTGGACTCTGAGCAACAAACTGAGGGTTTTGGAGAGGAGGGGGTTGGGGGGATGGGTGAGCCTGGTGGTGGTGTATTGAGGAGGGCACATATTATATGGAGCACTGGGTGTGGTGTATGAACAATGAATCTTGGAACACTGAAAAAATAAAATAAAATTAATTGGAAAAAACATGCCCTATCAGGTGATGATAGCCTTGACCTCCCTTACAGTTCTAAGAGTGGACACTCTTGCTAATCAAAGTGTGGTCCATGAACCAGCACTGACATCCTCCAAAAACCTGGTAGACACACAGAATCCCAAGTCTCATCTCAGAAATCCTGGACTGGAGTCTGCATTTTCTAAGATTCTCAACACACACACACACACACACACACACACACACACACACACACACATACTCTCTCTCTCTCTCTCTCTCTCTCTCTCTCTCTCTACATCTGAGGGGCGTTCACGTACAGGGCAGAGGCATCAGGGCATAAAGACACGGTGAGATGTAGTAGAATGAGGAAGGACCTGTGCTCTGAGGTCAAGATCTCATGATCTTGGGCAAATCCAACTTGTCTGAGGATTCTTCCTCAACTCTATCCATACATCAAAGGGTATTTGTGTCTAACTGATAGTAAACACTTGACAAAGAGTACGTCATGTTCTTACAGTTAAGATTTTGATTACGTCTTCACAAATGTCCTAGGTCAGTGTTTAGTAAACTAAAAACCCCATAGACATAAACAGATGGGAATGAGCAGGAGCAGTGTGTAACTGAATCAAATGGGATGGGTAGACCAGTTGGCTCCCTGGGCTGATGCATGCAAAGTTAGGGGTCTAGGGCTCTACTGACCACCTCTCTGACATATGCCTCTGGGCATAGTGGGGAGGACTCAAGCACAACCCAGGCTATAAGCTCAATTGCCAGGCTGACAGCATTGTCCATAAAGCCCAACGGAGTTCTTCCCAAGCAGGGAGACCCCCAGGGGCTGGGTGGCGGTGGAGAAGGAGGAGGGGGCCTTGCACCCAGATGGTCTGACTGAAGTGGAGGAAGGCAAGAATGGAAAAGAATGAAGATGGCTTTGGGGTCTATTAACTGCCACCAGAGGGTGTCCACTTACTACAGGCATCTGGGTTGCTGTGTTTCCTAACTACAGAGCCCTGAGACTAATTTCCAAATGGTAAAGGACCAGGTCAAGGCCAGAACCCAGGCGTTTTGACTCCAAATCCAGTGTTCTCTCTACGTCACTGCTTAAGTTTCATCCAGAACTCACCAAGGCCCTAGGTTCTCTATGTAACATGCTGGGGCTTCACCTAACATGGGGCTATTGAAATTCACCAGCAGACCCCCCCGCAGACCAACACTGGGGTGTTTCGGAGGGAATCACAGGTTTCGCTTGTGAATTCCATTTTGAGACTATAGCATCACGACACAGTCCCAATCGCTTCCACATTACAAGAAAAAAATAAACCTATTTTTGTGATGGAGAAGATGACTGGGAAAGTTGCATACCTCATCTTCAAAGATGACACAGTTCCCAAAGGGATAATAGAAGAGCCTGAAGCACAAGTGCAGTTTCATGTCAGAATGTATATGACATGTACATGGGAAATATACAGTATATTTATGAAAATATACAGGGAATGTATATTTTTAAATTTCACTTCAAGTGTAGCCAACTTTATTTTACCTATAAAATCAGAACACATATTCCTTCTTCTTGTCACTCAGTTCAAATCCCATCACTGATCCCCTGAGTTTCACTACTCCAATAAACTAGGAAATTACAGTTTTGCTCCTCCAACCCATTACATTTTACTGTCACTTAAATTTAACACAGAGCGCATGCCACCAAGAAGAAGGTAGCAATTGCTTTATTTCATTTTCAAGTGTTCTCATCTGACCATGTAGAGAGAAGAAATTCTTATTTTATTAAAGACAATGGCCCCTCATTTTTCTAGCCTCATTGGAGAGAACAGTGTTCCATCATGATAACTAAAGGTATTTCTCAATGAACAAAAATGATTTTTAAATTCTAAGTGCTTCCATGCAAATCATTCTAAAATGCTATACACTCCTCTCACTTCTTTAACGTCTAATGTATATAATGATATAAAGTATAATAATCATAATTTAGCTTTTTCATTCCTGTATGTGTGTATATAACATGCATATACACACACTTTATTTAGCACTTTATAGGTGGCAGGCATTTGATGAAGGTTTTATACACATTTTGTCTCAGGGTCTTCAGGAATACCTATTACTACAATAGGTTATCATAATGTGATGCCCAGTGATATTGACATGAAAAGAACTCTCCAGAAGCTGGCCATACTTGCTAGATTCACCTGTCTCCTCGTTCTGCTATCCACTATCCCTTTTGCCTACTGACACTGGACTGCACTTTGCAATCTGTTGCTCTAGGTCTTATCCATGGACTGAGAGGGATTCTGCCTGCCTATGGTGTATGGTGCACAAGCTTGATGGGACCTAGTTACACAACTCAGGCGTCTCCTTTGCTTCTAAAGGAGAATCATTCTCATGTTGTCACCTGGCAGAGCCTAACTATAAATCATTGGAGAAATAACAAACATTAAGAATGGAAAGACTGATTGCCTTGAAGGAGAAAGGTAATGCTAAATTCAATGTTTGCTCATATTAGGAACTCAATGAATATTTCATGGTAAGAAATTGGAGGAAGTTATAAACAGAGGGGTGCTACATCATAAACAACTAAAGAGTCAATGTACCACGTGACAAAGCCAGGCAGACCATGTAACCAAATCCAAAGCAAGCGCTGATGAGTCAAGTTTCAGAAGGGTTTCTGCAGGATGTGGTCCATCAAAAAAGAGAACATGGAAGAGCTGAGTCTTGAGCTTTGAAGGAGTATTTAAAAGCAGAAATCATGGTCCAAGCAGGAGACAATAAGGAACTCAACCACTTAACACAGAAGGAAATGGCATGACAAACCTATAAAATGAAACTCAATCAGAACACGGAACATTTTAGAGATCGAGATATATCTGTTGTTTAGAACACCCAGGGCAAGAAGTAGTCTAAAACAGGTATTGGGGGGGAAGGGTACAAAGAGGACCAGATGACGCAGAAATTATGTGGAAGAACAGGAAATCCCTTAGCTTTTTTAACAACTCAGATGCAAATATGAAAGCAAAAACACAGAGTGTGGCATCTGAAAGACCCAGGTCCTAGCTCAGACAGTTACTAGCTGCAAGGCTTTTAAGAACATAATTTAACTTTTCTTCTAAAAAAATTTTTTTATTTATTCATTTGACAGAGAGAGAGCTTGTGCAACCACGAAGCTCTCATGCTTGAATTTACAACTCCCCAACCGTTTAGAAAACAAAATGTTTTATCTACTATTAGTCTCCGAAAAGGTATCCTTTTATACCTATTCTCTTTATTGACTTAGGGAAAATACATATAAACCACTTTGTATTTTAGCAGGGGGGAGGGGCAGAGGGAGAGGGAGAGGGAAAGAAGCAGACTTCCGGCTGAGCAGGGAGCCTGACTCCAGGCTCATTCTCAGGACCCCGAGATCATGACCCGAGCTGAAGGCAGATACTTAACCAACGGAGCCACCCAGGCGTGCGGCATAATTAAACCTTTCTGTATTTGTGTTTCCTCATCTGTAAAATGGTAATAGTGGTAGCACAATGGGAAGATCCAGTGAAAGAGATTACGTAAAGTACTTAGCACAGTGCCAGGCACATAATAAACACTGGATGAATGGCAGCTCTTATTTCCAGAGATCACTGATATGACCTGGGTCTCTAAACATGCAGAAAGAATAAAGGAGGGGTGCCTGGGGGGCTCAGTCAGTTAAGCGTCTGCCTTCGGCTCAGGTCATGATCCCAGAGTCCTGGGATCAAGCCCCACATGGGACTCTCTGTTCGGTGGGGAGCCTGCTTCTCCCTCTGCTCTCCCTCTCTTTCTCTCTCTCTCTCTCAAAAAAATAAATAAAATCTTTGAAAGAAGGAAAGGAAAGGGAAGGGAAGGGAAGGGAAGGGAAGGGAAGGGAAGGGAAGGGAAGGGAAGGGAAGGGAAGGAAAGGAAAGGGTGAATGAATAAGGGAGGGCAGCTCCAGGAGTAGGGGACATAGAAGGAAACGGGGACATGAGGGCTCTTCATTCATGCTGATGTTCACTACCTCCCTCTACCCTCTTCCATTTACAACCCTGGTGACAGGTGAATTCCAGATATTACTACTCTGGACCTGGAGTCATTGGATTTGTTGTCTAGTCTCATATGAGTCACTTCTGCTGCTAAATATCATGTTAACTACAATATTACTTTGAGTGAGCTAGTGCTCTAAATGAATTTACAACTCCCCAACCGTTTAGAAAACAAAATGTTTTATCTACTATTAGTCTCTGAAAAGGTATCCTTTTATACATATTCTCTTTATTGACTTAGGGAAAATACATATAAACCACTTTGTATTTTAGTAAACTGCTTGAAGGACTAAACAGTGCAAATCCAATCTGACATCTCTAACATGTATTATCAAGTTCTGCTTTCAATCAGGATGGAGTAAAGGAATCAAATTTAATGACCAGGAAATAACACAATCTATGAAAAAAATTGGTTTGCAGACATTGAACAACAGGCCGTGCAGGACCTTGATCCCTGAGACAAGAGGGACAAATAAGGCCAACACGACAACTGCCCCAGCTGATGGCCGGGAGAGGGTTCTGAAGCTGCAGTACAAGGAGGGGTAACACAAACAGAGCCCAGGGGTCTCTGTGTGGTGAGGACACAGAGATCAGAGTATCAGGAGGCTAAAGCAGTTAAAACTTGTGAGGAAAAAGTACCAGAGAGGAGAGAGCTGCACAGGACAGAGCTCTAGAGATCTTTAGAAGGTTCCCTTCGTGTCCTTAGCTGAGTACTGATATGCTCATATATGGGAAAGAAGTTATCCAAGACCAAGGAAAGAATTACTAAAAAAAATAAAGTAGGAAGTAGGGAGCCTGGGTGGTGTAGTCAGTTAGGCATTCTACTCTCCTTGGTTTCGGCTCAGGTCTTGATCTCAGGATGGTGAGATTGAGCCCCATGTCAGGCTCTGTGCTCAGTGCAGAGTCTGCTTGAGATTTTCTCTCCTCTCCTTCTGCCTCCTGCACACGTGCTCTCTCTCTCTCTCAAATAAGTAAATAAGCTTAAAAAAAAAAAAAGAAGAGATGAGAAAAGTAGGAAGAACAACCCCCAGAAGCTCACAAAGGGAAAGCAGCAGTGTGGAAAGACATTGTAATACATGGGGCATTAATTATCGCCCTCATAAGGCCCAGTACTGGGATAAAATTAGCATCCCAGTTCAAAGTCTCAGAGTCCACAATGCTGCACTCAACAATATAAAACTCATAATATCAAATATCCAATGAAAAATTATCAGACATGTAAAGAACCAGTATGATACTACTCTTAAAAGAGAAAAGAACAACAGAAACAGATTCAGAGATTACACAAATCATATAATTAGTATACAAGGATATTAAAACAGCCATTATAAATATCATCCATTTGATAAGAGAACAGAAGCAAAGAATGAGCATGTTAAGTATAAACACAGAGGATATAAAAAAGATACAAATTAAATATCTAGAGTTCAAAAGTATAATATCTAAAATGAAAACTACATGGGTTGGGATTACTCATGTACTGGACATTGCACAAGAAAAGATGAGTGAATTTGAAGACACAGCAACAGAAACTATCCCAAATGAAACAAACAGAGAAAAAATTGTGGAGAAAAGAGAACAATGCATCATTTAGCTGTGGGAAAATGCAAGGGGGGAGGGTCTAATGACATACCAGAAGATTTGAAGAAACAAGGACCAAAAGTTTTGAAATTTTTATTAAAACAATAAATGTATAAATCTAAAATTTCAATGAACCCTAGGTAGAAAAAAAGAAGAAAACCACACCATGTCAAATCATAAGAGAGTTAGAAAAAGTATGTTCAAAGGAACAACAATAAGAATGACAGCAGACTTCCCATCAGGAGCTATGCAAGCAAAACAAACAAACAACAACAGTAACAATGAAGAGACATCTTGGAAGTACTGAAAGAAAAAGATAACATCCTATAATTCCATTCCCAGGAGGAAAAAAGTTTTTCAAAAATGAACTCAAAATTTTTAGTACATGTGCTGCCAAAGCAAGCACTTGAAATTTTTAAATGAGGTGAAATCAAGGAATAACCCTAGAAATTAGAAAATTCATTGCTGTACATCATGCTATTTTCAGATCAGCTATTGATACAGAGAAATATTATTGATTTGCCTCGGCCCGATTGTAATCTTGTGAGAGACGCTGAGCCAGAAGAGCCAGCTAAGTCATGCCTAAATTTCTAACTCACATAAACTGTGAGATGAGTATTTGTTGGTTTAGTTACCACATTTGTGGTTGATTTTGTTATGAAGCAACATAAAATATAGTTATAAATTTATAACACAGTTATAAATTATACTCTAGAGTAATCACTAAGGAAAAACACAAAACAAAGAGGATAACTAATGAGCCTCTAACATGAATAAAATGGAATCTTAAAAATAATCAGTTACTCCAAAGGACGGCAAGAAAAATGTTGAAAAGAACCAAACATGTAATTGAGCATCAACCATAGTGAAAAAAAGAGGTCAAATGCTGAGCACAGGGAGTCCTGCCTGACTGTAAGAAATTTTACTTCTCAGTTCAGGACAGGAACACAGGAAAGTCCAGAGAAGAAAACAGTCCTAGGCATGGTACCCAAACACCCTATGCTTTGATGGTGTAAAGGTAGAACAATCTCTCAGGGATGGGGGAAACCAGGGGAAGAGATGGAAGATGGGCCTAGAAGATGGAGAACTTTTCAGCAAGTGGAAATGTGGAAAAGAGACAAAATATCTCAGGCAGAGAGTACACAAATCAAAGGCTCAGTTTAGAAAGCTGGAGGGACATGTTGAAGGACAGAGTCAGGGAAGGGAAGGCCAAAAAATTTATAGGAGTCCTGGAATAGTGTTTTGTAACAGAGCTCTAAGGAAGAGAAGGTTGTATAAAGGAGTATGGGGCTGGGAGACCAAATCTTGCAGGAGAAAGAGCAAAGACTGAAAAAAAGGCACTGGAATTGACTAAGTCACACGCAGGATGTAGTCCAGGGATGGTATCTATTTGCACACTTCCCTACAGCCAGACCAGGGGCAGACATCACTAATTAATAACAGTGAGAGTGTACATAGCTTTAGATTCCTTCCCAATGCAGTGCTTCAGAAAGCTAATACCAAAACATCGCAATTGGCACAGGACATGAAATCTATTAGTCACCTGTGGCCTAATAATTTAAGAAGTCCGGTCCGTAGGGAATGGAAAACCTAAAGTGCTGGGGCGCCTGGGTGGCTCAATGGGTTAAAGCCTCTGCCTCCAGCTCAGGTCATTATCTCAGAGTCCTGGGATCGAGCCCGCATCGGGCTCTCTGCTCAGCAGGGAGCCTGCTTCCCCCCTCCCTCTGCCTGTCTCTCTGCCTACTTATGATCTCTCTCTCTCTCTGTCAAATAAATAACATCTTAAAAAAAAAAAAGAAAGAAAGAAAATCTAAAGTGCTAATTTTGCCACCCAGCATGGAGGCTTATTATTTGCAGACTGAAGCACAAAGGCAGACTTCCTCTAACTGGAAAGTTTGCAGTCTTTCCAAAATCATGAATCCCTCAGAGGGAGAAAATGGAGCAGGCTTTAAGAAAGAAGGCTGCATATTCCAAAATAGCAGGACTTCCTAAATCCACCCTGGTGATCCATGAGGGAAAAACAACAACAACAACAACAACTAACTTCCTCCACCTGATAAAGAGCAAGCACCTAGGAAAACTCTTCAGCTAACATCATACTTAATGATGAAAGACTGAATGCTTTCTCCATAAGATCAGGACAAGACAAGAATGTCTATTCTATCCACTTTTACTTAACACTGTACTGGAAGTTTTAGGCAGAGCAATTAGGCAAGGCAGTAAAATAAAAGATATCCTAATTCAAAAGGAAGAGGTAAAACTATCACTGTTTGAAGATAACACCATCTTGTACCTAGAAAATCCTATGGAATAAACTAAAAATCTATTAGGATAAACAAAAAAGAGGGTATGTTGCAGGATGCAAGATCAATATATAAAAATAAATCATGTTTCTCTATAGTAGCAATGAGCACACTGAGAATGACATTAGGAAACCATTCCTTTTAGAATAGCATCACTAAAAATAAAGCACATAGGAATAAATTTACTAGAAGAAGTACAAAATATATACTCTGAAAATCAAAATACATTGTAGAAAGGAATTATGAAGACCAAAATAAATGAGAATGCAACCCATGTTCATGAATCAGAAGTCTTGACATAGCAAGGATGACAATTCCCTCCAAATTGATCAACAGATTCAATGCAATATCTATTAAAATCCCAGATCTCTCTGCATAAATAGACAAGCTGATCCTAAAATTCACACAGAAATAAAAGAAACCCAGAATTTCTAAAACAATCATGAAAAAGAACAAAATTGGAGGACTTATATTTCCCTATTTCAAAACATTAACCCAAACAGTGTGTTAGTGGCATAAGAACGGACATATAGGGGCAACTGGGTGTCAGTTAAGTGTCCAACTCTTGGTTTCAGCTCAGGTCATCATCTAAGGTTCATGAGATCATGCTCTGTGTCAGGCTCTGTGCTCAGCATGGAGTCTGTTTGGGATTTTCTCTCCCTCTCCCTCTGCCCTCCCACTCATTCTTTCTTTCTCTCTCTCTCTCAAAATAAATAAATCTTTTAAAAAAGAATGGACATACAGATAAACAGAACAGAACTGAGAGTTCAGAAATAAACCCTCATATTTATTATCAATTGATTTTTTAAGGGATTTTATTTATTTGAGAGAGAGAGAGTGAGCACTCAAGCAGGGGCAGAGGGGGAGGGAGGGATGTTTTTGTTTATCAGCCATTTTCTTTTGCCCCCCCCCCATGCTGCTCTCAGTGTATTCTGGATACTCGTCACTGTGCAATGTTTTTGCAAATATCTTCTTCCAATTCGTGACTTGTCTTATTATCCTTATGGTATCTGTTGATGAACAAAGTTACTTCCCCTCAGTGAAGCTGAATATAAAACCTTTCCTTTACACCCTGAAACTAATACTACACTCTGTGAACTAACCTGAATTTAAATAAAATCTTGGAAGAAAAAAAAACACTTTCCTTTACAGTTAGCACTTTCTAAATGGCTTGTTGAATAAGTGGTTTTCTGCCTGAGGTCACGGAGACACTCTCCTCTAGTATCTTCAAATGGCTTTTCAGATTTGCTTTTCATCTCTAGTTTTTTAATAAATTTAGAAGTGATTTTCTTGTTTGTATGATAAGGTAGTAATCTGGGAAACCTTTTATTTCCCCATATGGATATCAAATCGTCCTACTACCTTTACTGAAAAGTCTATCCATTCACCACTGATACACCATGCCCCCTCTAGGGAATGTCAAAATCCACATATTCCTGTATCTACTTCTCAAATTCTGTTTTCTTGGCTCTTTCCATTCCTCTGTAAGTTTAAAACTCAGTTTAACAAGTCCCACAAAAACCAATGGGATTTTGCTTGCAAGAGAAGTACCAACTTTATAATATCAAGTTCTCCAATCCACATACATAGTCTCTCTCCACATACATAGGCCATTTAATGTTTCTCCATAAAATTTTACAAACTTCAGCAAGGTCTTGCACAGCTTTTTTTTACTTTTCCTAGGCATTTAATGTTTTCTGATGCCGTGCCAAATGGCATCTTTTTCAAATTTTATCATTTATATGTAGAAATGGAATTGATTTTTGTACTAACTTTATATCCAACAATTTTGCTTAACTTTTACGAATTCTAAACATTCATTTTGAAGATTCTTGTGAGTTTTCTATCTGTACAATCATACTTGTGCAAAATGGCAGGGTTTTTTCTTCTTAATTCTCCTGTCTTTTTTTCTTTTTCATGCTTTACTGTGCTGTCTGGCAGTTCCAGGAAATTATTAAAGAAGAGCTGAATGTAGACAGCCTTGTCTTGTCACTTTCTCAAATCTCCTGTAAAAACTCCAAGTTTAGCAGCTAAGCCAAGGCATCAAAATTCTGGGGCAATATACATACCCACTGCCATTCCCTAGACACTGAGTCTTCCACTTTACCCATAATGTGACCCATTAACTCTCCACCACTATCTCTACAACAGTGAAATACTCTGGCTAAGGAATTCTATAAGTTTCTATAACTGGATTCCAGCTAACATTGTTGAGGTGGAACACGGCATCGCAGGTAAAGACTTGGAACATGGTTATTGGGCTGCCACCACCAAAGCCAGCTCACCTCAATTCCATGTCTCCTCTGCTGGAAGTCACTAGAGTGAGGCCATTGCAGAGTGGCATTGGGAACTGCCAACACAAGCCTTGCCAAGAAACGGTTCTGGGTCACCTCAGTAGCCACATACAAAAGGATGAACTTGGACTCCTACCTCACACCATATACAAAAATTAACTCAAAATGGATCAAAGATATAAATGAAAGAGCTAAAAAAAATAAAATTCTTAGAAGAAAACATGGCTGTAAATCTTTGTGGCCTTGGGTAGGCAATGGCTTCTTGATATGACACCAAAACCACAAACAACAAAAGGAAAAAATAGATAAACCAGACATCATCAAAGTTAAACATTTTTGTGCTTCAAAGAATACCATCAAGAAAGTGAAAAGACGGGGCACCTGGGTGGCTCAGTGGGTTAAAGCCTCTGCCTTCAGCTCAGGTCATGATCCCAGGGTTCTGGGATCGAGCCCCACATCAGGATCCCTGCTCAGCAGGGAGCCTGCTTCCCCCTCTCCCTCTTCTCCTGCTTGCGTTCCCTCTCTCGCTGTGTCTTTCTCTGTCAAATAAATAAAATCTTAAAAAAAAAAAAAAAAAGAAAGTGAAAAGACGACTCACAGAATGGGGAAAACATTTTGCAAATTCTACAACTGATAAAATTCTTGTATCTAGAATTTATGAAGAACTATTACAACTCACTACTATAAAGTCAAATAATCCAATTGAAAATGAACAAAGATTCTGAATAGACACTTCTCTAAGGAAAATATAAAATGGCCAATAAGCAGATGAAAAGATGATCAATATAATTAGTCATCAGGAAATGCAAGCCCAAATCACTGTGGCATACCACTTCACACCCACTAGAATGGCTATGATGAAAAGGACCAATGATAACAAGTGTTGGCAAGAATTTTGAGAACCTGGAACCCTCAGGCATTGCTGGCGGAAAACATAAAATTGTGCAGCCACTTTGGAAAACAGCCTGGCAATTCTGCCAACAATTAAACACAGGGTTACCAAATGACCCAGCAATTCCATTTCAAGGTAGATACCCAAGAAAAATGAAGGCATGTGTTCACACAGAGTTGTACACAAATGTTCATAGCACCATTTTTCACAACAGTCAAAAAGCTGAAACAACCCAAATGTCCATCGACCAATAAAGAGGTTAAACAATATGTGTGCATCCATACAATGGATTGTTATTCAGCTATAAAATGAAATAAAATACTGACTGATGCTACAACAGAGACGAACCAAAAAACTCATCACAAAGGACCACATATTGTATTGTTCCATTTATGTGAAATGTCCATAATATGCAAATCTGTAGAGACAGAAAGTAGATTGAGGAGTGGTTGCCAAGGCTGGGAAGAAGGGAGGACTGGAGGTGAAGGCTGAGGAGTGTGGGGTTTCTTTGGGGAGTAATAAAATTATTCTAAAACAATGGGCTTGTCAAATCATTGTCAAATTGTCAAATCACTGTCCCGAACACTTGAAACTAAGGAAACATTGTGTATTGACTATGCTTCAGTTTTTAAAAAAAATTCTAAAACTGACCGTGGTTTTGTATGCACAACTTTGTGAATACACCCCAAACTATCGAATTATACCCTTTCAGTGGGTGAATTATATGGCATGTGAGTTACATCTCCCAAAAAAAAAAAATTGGTTTTTTTTAAAGGAAAATTTAGGAGAAGTCTTGAGAGGTCTATCAAAGCAGCCAAGTTATACATAGTTCTGTTGATGCCTCTGCTTTCCTAAATTAGAAATCATGGAAATGGTTCCAAGCCAGGCCGATGAAAGAACCCCACCAGTATTGGGATCAGGACCTTGCAAAGCCGACAGTGGGCAGGACCCCAACCAGAGCCGAGCCAGTCACCAGGCTGCCTTTTCTGATTATAGACTATGAGTCGCCATGAGGTGTTAAAACCAAGTCAACATATAAATGTGATTTTCTGCCTGAGCAAATCCTGCTCTAATTAAGTAAAATACTTTTAAATGATTTTCAAAACCAGGCTACTACAGAATGGTCTCAAAACATGGAAATGCCAGGATTCTGATGCCTAAGGGTTTTCCAAAGTACGTTGTACAGGGTCTTATTTCCTGAATCCAGGCAGAGAGGTTTTTCAACTGTCTCCTGGGCATTGATCTGATTTATCTCATGGCCCAGTGGCTACACACCGATGTATTTCCCACAGCTAAAGTGGAATTAGCAATGCAAGACCATAGAGTAAGGCCAAATGCAAAGAGATAAGCAAACACGGTGCCCTCACTAAGAATCATTGATTTGAACTTTTTTTAAAAAACGACTGAACTG
>JAQQSY010002468.1:0-13663 GCA_028646535.1 Procyon lotor
ACATTAGAGAGCAACTCCCCTTCTAGGTATCAACTCCATGGAAACTTTTTCACATGTGTGCAAGAATGTAGAATATTCACCGCAGCACTAACTTGTAATAATGAAAAAAGTGGAAGCGAATTATCTCTTAAAAGAATAAGTCTAATTTATTTATTAATAAAATACTGTACAACGATGAAAATAATCTACATCTGCCAACATGGATAAATCTCAAAAACAATGGTGAGTTAAAAGTCAGTTGCAAAAAAACATATACACTATAACATTCATGTAAAATGTTAAAACATAAAACAATTCTTAACAGTCTATGGATTAATGCTACAGCAAGAATACAGAAATATTAAAAGTACAAAAACACCAAATTTGCAATCACCCAATAGCTTTTTGTGGTGATGGAAATGTTCTATATCTGCATTGACCCCAACATGGTAACCACTAATGAGGGAACTATCCTTAAAGTCCAAGACATAACAATTTGTGATTTGGCTGAGTTATTACTGAACAATGTACACATAGAGCTTGGTGTTCAGAGCTAGTCACTTACCTAGTCCCTGAGCCTAAGCAACCATTAATTCTTTAATAATGATCTCACATTTTATTTCAAATTTTAAATATAAAAGTGGTAAAAGGGATCCACAAACAACTTAGGGTATACCCTACTGTGCATGCCAAGGATTTATTTTATTCAAATATAGAGTTTCAAAAGATCCTTGGCCTGTCTTCAAAAATCATTCATTCTAGTATTTTCCACGTAAGGGGGAAAAAAAGGCACCAGAAGCTTATAATTAAAACATCTTGATTATTCATTTCTAAAATTTCTGCAGAAGATATATTCTGAGTAAAATTAAGAGTTTCAGGCAGTTTAAGAAATAGGGCTTAAATCCAGTTATTTATATTTAAAAGAAAAAATAAACCAAATTTATTAATGGTATGAAAAAAAGCATCACATTTGAAGAACAGTTTTGAAGAATTTTCGTGATCTAGAAAGAATATCCCATGGCAACAGTTCAACTCTATTGTGTACTATCTTGGAGATTCTCTCTTGGAGAGATAGATGGAGGTGTAATAAGGATGAATTTAAACAGCATCCAACAAACACGTCACTGTATTTGCTTCATACTTTTTTTTTTAGAACTGCGTCTGAGATCCTTTTTCTGTTTGAAAATCGGAGAATTCAAGAAACACAAATCTGTAAAAGGGTCTCCTCTTCTCAGTTTCCTATAAGGGTAAAAAGAATTCGTAGGCATAATTATAAGCATCCCAATACCAACTCACTCTTCAATATAAAGTTGTTATAAAACATGCCAGTGCTAATATTCCCACTTCAGTTTTTAATCAAGACTTTATATTTCAACAAGACTCATTCTTACTCCCCCCTCATGTATCATTAAAGGTGAGTTCCCACAAATCAAATACTTACGAAGCGAGTGTGGGTTCTTTATAGTTCATACTGACTGCACACCTACGTTTAGGCAGAGACACTGCTGGGCTTTCTTTCTTTTTTGGAGAAAGAGAAAGTTTTCTGATTTTCACTGCAGGATCCAAGGGGACATTGGTAATATCCTTCAGGCTAAAATGAGGTGAGCGGTGAGTTTTAGGTAGTGCACCTACAAAAACAACTTTTACTGAATATGGTTCCAAATGAAAGAAAAAAAACCAGGAACTAAAATTGTGTGCAGTTACATATCCTAAACATACACAAATCCAGCATTTTATAGTACAGATTTTTTTAATCCATTTATCATTTTTTCATCCCAGATACAACTGAAATATACTGTAGATGTGAAGAACTGATACAAGTTACTAAAACTTAAAATAAAAAATTACAATTCTTCAATGATAATGTGGGCATAATGAATTATGGAATTTTATTTTAGGTCCAACCTGCTCTGTAGAATCATCAAGGCCTCCATCTTTCTCAATATCAAAATTTATCAAGTGGCTTCCTATAATCTTAAAAAGCCACTTAAACTCACTTTATTAAATAAATGAGAATTCTACACCATAGCCTCTGTGGGGACCAGCAGGAAAGGAGTTCCCTCTGGTAAAGCTAATGTATTAAAAAATTACCCAATATTTTTCCTATCATAAGCATCCAAGTTATTCTACTTTGGAGCTAGATCTATATTGGGTGACAGATACCTAGCACACAGAAGGACAATGCAAGACAATCTTTTCACACAGCTTTAAAAGGCAAATTGTTTTTTGTAGTCAAACTATAACTGTAAAATGCCTATATTTAGCAACCATGTTCCCAGGGTTAGCTAGGTTTCATATACTGCCCTTTTTTGTCTCCACATAAGTATACTGTACTATACTAATTATTCCAACTTTTAGTTTAGAAAATGTGGCTA
Organism: Procyon lotor; assembly: GCA_028646535.1. Taxonomy (NCBI): domain Eukaryota; kingdom Metazoa; phylum Chordata; class Mammalia; order Carnivora; family Procyonidae; genus Procyon; species Procyon lotor. The sequence continues at coordinate 2,355 of JAQQSY010002468.1, forward strand.
AGAAACATCCGATCAGTTGTTATATTCTGGAATAATGCTTCTCAAATTCATTTATATACAAATCCCTCAGGGAACCTGTTGAAAAGATGCAGATTCTGATTCAACGGTATGACCCGATATTCTGCATTTTTAAGAAGTTTCATGTATAGGGTGCCTGGTTGGCTCAGTTGTTAAGCATCTGCCTTTGGCTCAGGTCTTGATCCCAGGGTTCCAGCATCAAAGTCCTGCACGGGCCTCTTTGCCCATCGGGAGTCTGCTTTTCCCTCTACCTGCCACTCCCCCTGCTTGCGAGCTCGCTCTCTCTCTCTCTGGCAAAAAAATAAAATCTTTAAAAAAAAGTTTCACATAATGGTGATGCTGATGATCTGGGGATTAAACTCTGAGTGGCACTATATTATATTAGAGTGTAATTTTTTTTTTTTTTAAACTTACTGGGTAAAATTTCAAAGATACACAAATATGGACACAATATAATGAAACCCCAGTTACCCAGCTTCAATAATTATCAACATTTTGCCAATCTTGTTTGATTTTTTAATATTATTACAGCATATTAAAAAAAACCCACACACATTTGCATACTACCACAGCCTAACTGGTTGACCTTGGAAAGTAAGTTAAATTTTTTAGGTTTTAAGTTTCCTTATAAACAATATAAACATGGTGATACCTACACTTCATAGAGTTTTTCTTTTTTTAAAGATTTTCTTTTTTTATTTATTTGACAGAGAGAGAGAGAGAGAGAGAGAGAGAGAGAGAGATAGCACAAGCAAGGGGAGAGAAGCAGGCTCCCCACTGAGCAGGGAGTCTGATGCAGGGCTCGATCCCAGGATGTTGGAATCATGACCTGAGCCAAAGGCAGACACTTAATCCACTAAGCCACCCAGGGGCCCCTTCATAGAGTTTTTCTGAGTATCATATGAAATAGCATGACAATGTTTTGGGAATGCTACAACCTGACCATACTAACTAAATTTACCAGATGAGACTCTCTGAGCAGATGCAGGCTCTATCATCATCTTTTGAACCATGCCTACTTTTGATCTGATTAATCAAGATTTTCTAAGCTACAGTTTTTAGATGTCTGACAAATGTCTTAGAGAAGAATACTAAGCCCATCAACTGAGAAAAAAGTTTGGTCTAGTGTTTGGCCACCTTTCATTAACTAGAATGAATCAATTTAAAATCATGGTTCCTGTCAAATTGAATATGAAGTAAATCCATTAAAATGACAGGTCACTGGATTCAAATTTGATTTTGTTTTCAAGGGCCTGTTTCAGGTGAGTGTAGAGAATATATTTTAATTCAACCTAACTCCACCAAAAGGTTTTTCCTTACATTGGAAGGCTTCATTTACTAAGAATAAAAATGCTTTCTCTGTAACTAGTATTTGTCCTTAAAGAAGATTTAAATTAGCTTAAAGTAGGTCATAGCCATAAAATTGTGATTTCCACCCCAGGCCCCCATTGTTTAATCAGACTATAACTTCCCCCAGAGACAGATGGCAAGTCTCTTACCTCCCCGAGAGAAACAGATGGTAAGTATAGCATATAAGCATCAGGAGTGATCATTTATTATAAACGTTAAAAATGCAGGCAAACAAGTAGATCACTTACTGATAGGAGTTTTTGTAAGCTTAGAATCCACCATCTCTTTTTCATCCCTATATTTTAGTGCTCTTCTAGGTCGAGACCTGGCGACTGGTTCATCGGAGAGATCTTGACTGTACTTGCAAGTGGGCAAATAGAGGTCATCAGAATCATCTCCTGAACCACTTGATTCACAGATGCTTGCTTCAAATTCATTGTTGTTCTCTTGGTTAGAATCATTGCTCATTTTTTGTCGGAAAGGAGTGAGATGAATACCCTCTTCCAAATTAAAATTGTAAGCATCACTGGAAGTGACACATTCATCCAACTTTGTTTTGGAAACAGTTTTTTTATTTTCACTTTTGCCCCCTTTATACTTTGATACATATTTTGATTTTCTCCTTCTGTTAGCTTTTCTTTTCTCTTCTCCTTTTCTTCCTTGTGCACCTCTATGCTTGCTTTCAGTTTGTTCAAATTTATATTCTAAAATGTTTTCTTTTGTTTTATCAGGTCTTCCTGGGTCAATCAGCTTTGGTGATAAGTTAATTTGATCCTTATTCCATCGACAAATACTTTGTTCTATATTTTCAGGTATGTTCATGTTTAGTAGGGGGTCTATACATCTAATTCTTTCAGATTCAAAGGGCTGCACTGAGAAATGACTGATTTCAAAGTCATCCAAGGTATTGAACTGACATAGATTGTTAAAATGTTTCTTTAAACTTCGACGGACAGATACAGTTCTAGGTAAGACATTATCAGCAGATTTATCTTCATCTGAATCCCAGTCAAATCCCAGTCTATCTTGAGGAACAGGTATTTGCTCTGAGAATTTAAAAAATGAGAAAAATAGTTTCACTTTATGGAAATTTTAATTTCAGCAATCTTAGAACTCAAAATTAAAAATGGAATAAATGAAAAGTCATTCTGTAGTTTCTCCACATTTGTTCTAAGTAAATACAAATCTGAGGAACTTAATATTGCCATCTATTTATTTGGCAATGACCAACTGGTGGCTTCTATCTGACTTGTGAAAGAACTTTACATAACCTTCGAAAATATTCTAACGGGGGTATTCTGTGTCCCTGATTTAAAGATTTAAAGAAAAACGAGCAGGCTGTATGTATTTATGTGTATAGGTTTCAATGGGAAAGAACCTCATATTTTAAAGTAGGACAAGTACACTTGAGAAAATGGGAGCTGAGGTGTTCCTTGAAAAATGAGTAAGATTGGGATAATTGCAAAGCCCTTCAGGTAAGAAATATAATCTGTATTTTTAGGAAAAGTGAGGATATTTGGTTCTGTTTATTCAAATGCTATCCCTAATTCAAAGCTTAATTCAAGTAGAAAGGATTGATATTTGAGAACAGGGGACGTGTTAATTTAGAAGTGGAAAGAATGGCATGGCTTTCCAGGTCAGCTTTGCGTTTAAACACTAGCTTTTACCATTTGGGATATTTCTTGTGAGATAATTTACTTCTTTTAGTCTATATAAAATGAGACCAACTGCACCTACATTCCAAGGTTGTTGTGAGGGTCATGTGACATAATGTATGTAAAATGGCTAACACAAAGCTTGGCACGTAGTAGGTAGGGCTCAGTAAATTGCAGCCATTTATAGCTGATTATAGATACGACAAAATAAATGGATGTATTTTAAAACTGTTATGATTTTGTGTAAAATAAATAGATTTGCTTTGAGCAGAAGAAATCCAGATAAGCAAATTTAAAAAGTTAAAATAATATTAGAGAAATTTGTTACTTGTTCACAAAGATCTCATCTTGCCCTTTATAGTATTTTTAGATTTTTCACTTGAATTACCTTCTATTTGGAATGATTCTCCTTGTTCTGGAAGGTGAGCTTCCTGAAGAGGAACTTGTCTAGCCAATGAAAAATAGAAATTTATTTCACAATTATATAATAAAAACAAACTTAAGATTTTCTTAAAATTAAGTTTTTCTCTTTAGTATCATTTCATAATTCTATTCTAAATCAGTATCAAAGAAAACTTCAATATCAAAGAAAACAAACAAAAAAACATTTATGTTGATTATATGGAGGCCGGTTTGTTGCAACCGACATTTAACTCCCACTGGAAGAACTACCTTATCAATGAAGATATGCCATAACTCATAATAATTTCATTTACTTGGAGAGACAGCCAATTGGTACTGACTTATAAAATATATTATAGAAACGCAATTTGATTACTCATCATTAGCTTCATTATTGCTTCATCATTAGCTGAGCTGTGATTGATTTTTTTTTTTTTTTTTTTGATTTTTTTTTCTTGGTAGTATATGTTTTTATGGTGCCTAACTACTGACCCCTCTGAAGTTAATCCTATTTATTTAAAAGTCTTGTCCGCTTTTGGCTCATGAAACAATTTTCTTTATGCTTTAACACTATTACTGGCTGTTTCATCCTAATTTTATTCTTTCTTTCCTATAGAGAATTTTTCCTCTAGACATTGAAAATTAAATATAGGTTTAGGTAACAGAGTTATGGTAACTAACAATTTGAGGAATTTTATAAAAAGTCAATGACCCCATCTTACTTTTTGACCATTACATAACTATTTTGTTAGATCTTACAGTTCAACTATTTTCAACTATTCATGATTAAAATTAATATGGGTTTAGAAATCGTCTTAGTGATTACTTTTGTGAAGAGAAGGGCATAGACCTGAAAGGGATAGAAGGAGATGCCTATGGTAATGCCTCTAATTGGGGATAATTATAAGGATACGTGACACTGTTGGAGACATTTTTGTTCTCATAACTGGGGGAGGGAAGTGCCACTGACATTTAGTGGTAGAGGCCAAGGATGCTGCTAAATGTCCCACAATGCTTAGGATGGCCCTCCACAACAAAGGATGATCTAGCCTAAAATGTTAATAATGCTGAAACTGAGAAAGCCCAGCTAGAGTGACAGCAGTGCTCTATATCATAATGGAGATTTTGGTTCCACAGCTGTATGTATTAGTCAAACTCATCAAACTGTGTAATTAAGATTTGTGCATTTTACTCTGTGTAATTATATCTCAATAATTCATAAGCAAAGTATACTTGATCTAAGAGAACGGAAGGAGGGTACATGGGGGGTCTGACTGTATTTAGGAATGAATTGGATTAAGACAGGGTGACAGCTGTGTCAAACATGATGTTTTATTATATTTTGTTTCTAAACCAAACTATTTGTAGTACTGGCAAAATACTTTCATGTGAATAACCAATTCTTCTTAGAATAAAAACATGATATAAGAAAAATATAAGTGAAGAAGTTCAGATATATTTAAATAACTAGCTTATTCCTAGACATCAGTAAAGTAAATATAAGAAAGTTTTGGCTTGGCTATATGTAACAATATCAATGTACCATATTATTTTAATGCCTTTTTAGTAGAGAAAATATCAGACTCCAAACATAAAAATTTATACTATGCAAATTTTCTTTTGTAAATCCATCACAGAATTAAATCTTTCTTGATATTAGTAATCATAATAATGAAATTTGATACTAACGGTATATCCTTCACAAATAAATCCCCAGCGTTGTTGTCACTATTGGAGTTCATTCCAGAGGAACATATTTCCTGGTTCTGTTAATATATTAAAACAAAGAAAACAGTGGTACATTTGAAATATTCATAATAAAGCATTCATTTATTTAACAATAAAAACATATGAGCACTCTATACGGTGCCAGGCTCTGTTCTAGGAACTAGATCTACAGCAACTTAAAAACAGATTTAGGTCCAACCCTCTTAAAGCTTACATTCTAGGGTAGGGAGAGAAAAATTTTAAATGACAGGAAAGAGATATATAAATAATTATAGACACTGATAAAGTGCTATGAAGGAAATACTCAGAGTTGAAGTAATAGAGTACTTGAGGTTGGAGGGGTTCTCTTAGATAGGGTGACTTTCATCTGAAATTTAAAGAATGCAAAGGAGCCAGCCATTGAAAGAGCAGGGAAAGAAAAGTGGTAGAAACAGCAAATACAAAAAGGTCATGGTGTAGGAAAAACCTTGCTGTATTTAGAAAAGAAAGGCCAGGGGCGCCTGGGTGGCTCAGTCATTTAAGCATCTGCTTTCAGCTCAGGTCATGCACACAGAATCCTGGGATCAAGCCCCACATCAGGCTCCCTGCTTGGTGGGAAGCCTGCTTTCCCTCTCCCACTCGCCCTGCTTGTGTTCCTGCTTTCGCTTTCTCTCTGTCAAATAAATAAGTAAATCTTTGAAAAGAAAGGCCATTGTGGCTGGAGTCATCTCTGACCTCTCATAGTGAGAACAGAAGGGGGTGTGTGCACAGAGGTCACATACTATGGGGACTTGGGAGACATGAGTTTGGATTTTAGTTCAAGTGTGATGGGAAGTCACATAAATATTAAGCAGGAAAGTAAAATGATCTAAGTTTTAAAAAGATCAGTCTGGCCACTGTGTGAAACATGGATTAAAAGGGGTCAAGAGCAGGAGGAGTTAGGAAGTCATTGTAGTAAATCCTCAATTTATTCGTTAAGCGTCTGCCTTTGGGTCAGATCCCAGGGTCCTAGGATCGAGCCCCACATCAGGATGCCTGCTTGGCGGGAAGCCTGCTTCTCCCTCTCCCACTCCCTCTGTTTGTGTTCCCTCTCTTGCTGCGCCTCTGTCAAATAAATAAACAAAATCTTTTTAAAAAAATAAAATAAAATAATCTAACCCTCATGTAAAGGAAATTATATTGAATCTTCATAGACAATTCTCTGCTACACTGCATATGCACATACTGCATATATATGTATGTACATTCTCTGTATCATAAAAGAAAAAATATGGAATCACTTTAGTTGCAGGGAAGCAAAAAAAACTTTCACTGCCTCCCCCTGTCAGTGGAGAGGTGACTTTAATTCCCTTCCTGAGTCTATACCCTTCCCCTCATCACTATGGTCTGGGTTTCTTCTCTGGTTTCCTGGCCTAAGTGCCAACACAACTGTCTTCACTAGCATAGCAAATAGATGGCCAATAGGAAGAAAGTAAACTGTTTCTGTTAATACTATGTTAATGTATAGTTTTCCTTATTTAGCCAACTTGTAGGAAAAATAACTCTTCAAAAAGCACTTAAATACCCCCCTCCCAAATTAAGATAGTTCTTATAAAACCTCACTAGATGTAACAAATTACATAGAAAAGATAAGATTTATACCACTGATTGAAACTTCTGAACTAGTCTGCATTAAGTATCACTTTTAGACCTTTAGCTATCTTTGACTAACTTAGCTGAACAGTCGAAGGGACCAGTGGTACAACAAGTTAAACTAGTTCTGTACCTTGTCTTGCTACCTGCTTTCAGAACCGAGTTATATAAGCACAAGCCTCAATCATCATGTGCTTGAAGTTTCCTTAACTGACGAGAGATATTTTGATCAACTCACTAATAACAGAGCTATCACTAATTAATTTAAATAACATAATGGATATAAATTACCAATTCATGGCTGTCACATTTTTTCCTAAGAAATTTATCATTTGTAATAAAAATACCTGAGCAGTTTCTTCTCTTTGTTGTAAAGTCAGTTTTTCTTTCAATGCATATAGCTGACACGTGAGGTAGTAACATTCTTTTCTCAGTTGGAGGATGATATCTTGGGCTTCTCTCACTTTGGATTTTTCATTTTCCAAAGCTAAAACTAACATTCTGTTGTTGTCTTGGTAGTTTTTTAGCAGTGTAGAAGTGTTGGCTAAAAGAAGATAAAATTTTTTTATTATCTATTAAATCTAAACCTAAAAAGCGATACAAAAGGACATGAAAATCTCTTACAGATTATTTGGCATGGCGCAGTTATAAAAGATTTTCGTTTGCCAATCTCTGCCAAATTTTTATTCCTTTTCTCTTTCATCCGTTTCTTTATGTCTTCAAGACTGTCCTGAAAGGACTTTTTAAGGCACCTTTCCTTGGCCATCTTCTGCCTAGGAATTTAAAACAATAGAAAGTATTTAAGTTATCGAAGAGATATCATCAAATAGAAAACAAGATTGAAAACACACGTTTATAAAGAATGAATTAAATAGACATAGTAACTGTAGAATTAGCTTAAAGAAGATGGTAATATTTAGATTTATATTTTGGTAATAACTTAGATTTTACAGCTTTTAAATCTCATTAATATTTTGGCATAATATTAGCCTCTTCAGGTACTTTATAGGAAAGATTAATAAGTATGCATTTTTCAACCAAAGACCCTGTAATATGCCACTATTTATTCTTTAACAAATACTCAGAGGGCTTACTGTATAGTAGGCATTATGGAAAATAATATATTTTGATGTTATTATTATTTATGTTTTCTACAGGCAATGTTTATGACCAACATATAGTGTTTTAGTTTTACTGGATTTACAGCAATAGTTCAGAGATAATCATATATGCGGGCTTTGTTTTCCAGTTCTGCTCTATATGATCAATTTATCAGATTAGGTCACTTGATTAACTTTCTTCCACACTCTTTTAACCCTTTAAAGTATAGCACACACTTTTCAAGAAAGTCAAGGTGATCTTCAGAGGTTTTAATTAAACTATGTAGCACTATATACAATTTTAATAGGCTACTATAACAATCATAGAGCGAGAAAGAATAGGAACTGAGGTAGGGGAACATGCCAGTTTTCTCAAAGTTATTTTTAAAGTTCAGGTTTGATAGCTCCTAGTAAGTCATGAATATAGCAAACAACATTAAATAATGTTTGGAGAGCCTGGGTGCCTCAGTGGGTTAAAGCCTCTGCCTCTGGCTCAGGTCATCATCTTAGGGTCCTGGGATCGAGCCCTACATCGGGCTCTCTGCTCGGCAGGGAGCCTGCTTCCCTCTCTCTCTTTCTCTGCCTGCTTCTCTGCCTACTTGTGATCTTTCTTTCTGTGTCTGTCAAATAAATAAATCTTAAAAAAAAAAAAAGTCTTTAAAATAAATAAATAAATAAATAATGACTGTTCTACATACAGTTAAAAGTAGCAAGTGATGATAGTGGCATATGCTACTGAGTATATAAATAATTACATAAGTATACATTAATATACTTAAATCTTTCAATGCTGCAAATCAGATTTGCTTCAATATTTTGCTAAGCATATCAAACCACTTTTCATGAACATGTTTTACCCTAGATTGCACTTAGCAGATCTTAAAATTGCAAAAATAATTCTTGTTTCCTACAGCTATATATACATGACAAAAGATAACTCCATCTCCTTTAACTTAGTCAAATATTTTACCGAATCTTACATTTTCTTGGTATTTTCTCCAGGTCTTACTTATTTTCCTGGAAACAATGTCTGGGGGTGTTAAATATAGATATTATAGATCTCATTATTTTCTGACAGTGTAGATACAACATGTACTGGAATGTTTCTAGTACAGCAAGCACAACTATTTTTTTAAAAGCACTAATGTTAAGTGGATTGTATAAAACATTGTATCACAATGGAGTTTTTGAAGTTCCAACTGGAGATGTTTGAAAGCCATACAGATTAAGTAACTGATCAAATTAGTTTGGCAAAGACTTACCTAAAAAACTTTTGTTACTACCTTTAACCAAGTTAAAACCACAAAAGAAATTTGCCATATCAAAAGTTCCCCGTCTAGGCCGATGGTATTAACAGGGGGTGTGGTGGGGAGAACGAATGAAAACAGGTCACCGTGCGAGACGAGGGTCCGTCTGTATTCAGATGAACCTGGAATATTTAATCTCCGTCATAATTCTTTCACCATTTCTGCTACTAGCTTCTCCAGGATAACCGAAGAAACAAAACAAGGTCAACGGTATCGCGCTACACAAAGAACGGCTGCCAGTTTGTGTGCCCTTACATTAAGCCTGGCTTTTAGCACTGTAAATGCTTTTACACATCACTTAATCCACAACATTCTGCAAGGCAGGAGGTTAGGGTACCCCAGTATTTAACAGAAGAGGAAACTGGAGCGTCGGAAAGCGCAGGTCGGGTGGATGATCACAGAAAGGCACCGGATCAATTTGACTCTACAGCCTGAGCTTTTTGACACCGAATTGGAACGACCGAGAGACCTCTAAAGGAAGAACAGGGGCCACAACACCCCTGTTCCACACCTGAAAAACCTGTGGCCTCTTCCTCTGGGGCTCGGGTTAGGTCGGGGAGGAGGGGTGTTCCCGGAACAGGGCCCGGAAATCCCACAGGTATGTCCAAAATAGTACCTTGGCCACCACTTCTGCCGCAGCCGTCGCTCTCCTCCTTACATTCCAGGGTTCCGCGAGGCGGTCCGGCCGGTGTGTCCCACGCTTCGGACCCTCCGGGTCTAGGTTCGGCCTACGATCGCCCGCCGGCTAACGCGGCCACATTCAAAATTCTCCGCCGCGCTCACCCATTGGCTGGCTGACAGGCGGTCACGTGAGGCGACGGCGCCGCGAAGGCCGTAGCAGAGTCCCGCCCAACAGGGCTACCTCACGTGACTCACTACGAGAATCCACATCCGGGCGTCTACCGCTCCCCTGTCCGGGGAGGGCGGAGTCGTTAGTCTGCTCGTCGACCTGCGGGCGCTTTTTTGCTGAGCGTCGTTGGCTTTTAGGGGTGGTGCCGCTGCGAGATCTTTAAGGGTGGATATTTTAGGGCATTCAAAAGCTTCCTGTTAACTTTAGTCTTGCAGCTTCCCGTCTTTGAGTTTGTACTCGCGGGCTCCCTCTTGTGAGAAGAAGCTCCCTGATTGCCCGCTCAAGCCGTCGACCTGCTGTACAGAGCCATCTGGTAGGGCCATTAAAGCCAAAATAGGAAGCACCTTTTGGGTTAACGGGTTATTAGGGAAGTTCCAGATATCTGAAATATTCAGCTCTAAGTTCTTTGGCTACCTCTGGCTCTTTAACCCTCAGGAAATGGCACGGGCATCCATACAGCTACTGAGCCAGAAGTCTGGGAAATTTACCTTATTGATTATTTTTATTCCCCCTCAGCCTTCCCATGCCGTGTCAGTCACCTGTCCTGTCAATTCTACCGTTTATTTTTTTCACGTCCAAACCCCACTGTTTTCCACATAGCCAAATACCTAATCTCTTTTTATGAACTGTGTACCAGTACCTACTCTGACCGCAGACTCCACTCCCTTACGTTCTTCATAGAGTGATATTTTGACAAAGCAAATATGATGATGAAACTCTTACATGACTCCCCACTATATTTAAGATGGAGTTCAAACCCTAAAGATGTTTGGTGTTTAAAGAGCCATATGGTTTCTAGTTTCACCTCTTGAATTTTCTTTCATTTCCTTGTAATTCATCTTGGTACTTTTGCCCACGCTGTTTTGTCAAGAGCAGCCTTTCCTCCTCCTGGGCCCACTTAGTCTTATTCATACTGCAGGTCTCATTGTAGAGGTGAATTCTTTTAGAAAGTCTTATCTGTCCCCAGAGTCCCCTTAATAGCCTGCTTTGTACATCCTAGTGCCATGCATGCACTTTTCCTTTGGTACCCCGTGTAGCATTGACTTGTCATTCATTGCCTGCCTATTCAGCTTGCATAAGGATAGGAACTATACATAACTTGTTTATAGTTAAATATTCAGAATCTATTTAGCAATTTGCTGTTAGTAGATATTCACTGGGACAATAAAAGAGTAAATGAAACCTAAGCAATTGTTTTGAATTTAGGCATTCAATTCATCATGAAGGTTTTGTTTGTTTGTTTTTAAGATAACTAACATTCACATCCCTATCCTTGTCTAGGCCTCAC
>JAQQSY010002469.1:0-13661 GCA_028646535.1 Procyon lotor
TTAAGAAATGAATAAAAGTAGGAAGCTATGGAAGCACAAACAGAAAGAAGTCCAAGTGTGGGGGTCTGTCCAGCACTGTGGATGAGGTTGGAGCCCAGGCAGGGCCCATGACCCATGGGTATTACCCAACAGGGACTGCGGGGGTGGGAGGAGGGGGCAGCTTCTCATCCGGCTGCAGTGATTCATGTCCTTGTGCAATCGCCTCCCTTTCCCCGAATGTGGGCTAGACCTAACGACTTGCTTCTAATAAACCAATAAGGGCCAAAGGGATGGGATGTCCCTTCCATGGTTAGGTTATGAGAGATAACTCTTCCATCTTGTCAGTTCTCTCTCTTGCGGGCCCTCTCTAGAGCAAGCCGCTGTGCCATGAGACACCCAGCAGAGAGGAGGCCTCCAGCCCATGGTCTGCCGTGAACCAAAACCACTCAATCCTGCTGATAACCTTGTGAGGGAGCCAGGGAAGAGCCAGGGAAGCACCGTCACCGTTCCTAACTCACGGAAAGTATCAGTGCTGTTGTTTTAAGGCATTCGGTCTTGGAGAAATTTGCTATGCAATAGATAACTAATGCAGGAGGTGTGAAATGAAGGAGTGAGGGAGGAATGAACAATGGAATCTTCAGGATAAAGATGCCTGCTGTCACATTAGAACTTTGCTGCTAGGCTGCTCTTGGCAGTAATCGCCTGCCAGTCTTGAAATATTCAGTCAAAGTCTACTACACAAAAGACCTCAGGTTTGTGGTCGTTTGGAGAAATAAAGAAAAAAGTTGTAAATTCCAACATTCTCTTAACAAGGGAGAGAAAGAAAGCAAAGGGCCATAAGAAGCAAGAGAGAGCTTGAAATGTGAACAGTGGCAAAAGATGGCCAACAGGCTCCTCCCCTCTCTCTTCACTTCTCTATGCAGAAATTCCAGAAAATACTACGGAGAATAATGGGTTTCCTAAACCTCTGAGTCTCCTTTGCCACGCCTGGAGCGATCAACCACTGAAAACTCTACTGAAAGGAGCAAGAATTGCTCATGCACTTAGTGACTTGGAGGTCACTGGAGGTCGAATGAGTTGTCAAGGGGCGATGACGGGCAGACCCTAACCGCGTGGGCTGCGCTGTGTGTGCAAAGGGGAGGAACGAAGACAGCGTGACACATTCACTTCCCTTTAAAGAGCCGGTTCTCCCAGGGACGGACGGAGTCACTGAAGTACCCGTGCTGCCTGGCACAGGAGAAACGCTCAGGGAATCCAGTTACCCTGAAGGGGAATCCCACCCTCTTCTTTCTTTGTTTCTGCCTTAGTTCTTTGGAAAGTAAGGCTATCAAAAACTGCTCAAGGATTTCTAATGTACCAGTTAAGGTCAGGGAAACAAAGTATCCAGCCAAGTTCGAGAAAGGCAGTGATTTTAAATCTTTGCTCCCCCCCGCAAGGCCCCCAAATCGTGATCTCAGGGTCATGGGGTTGAGCCCTGCATGGGGCTCTGTGCTCAGTGCCGAGTCTACTTGGGACTCTCTCCCCCTCACCCTCTGCCCCTCCCCCACTAAAATAAATAAATAAATGAATAAATCTTTTTAAAAAATGGGTGTTGATATCCACAGTTAGCTCAAACCACACTGTTCGTGTCCTTTCGATGCATGACCTTTGCTGAACTATGCACATTTTCTGTCCCATCTGACATTTTCCATCGGAACAAGTGAGGTCCAGTGGGCAGTCTGCTGATCTTAGATTCAGAACATGTGGGAAGAACAGGGACCTTATGGTCAGAACACATGGAAGCATTCTGTTTTTAGAGTCTAGACACCTAGACTTGAGACCTAGGACAGCCTCTGGTATTTGTTTTCTGGCCAAGCCACTTTAGAAGTTTCTGGTTATCATTTCATTTAAAAATGGGAGTAGAGGGGCACCTGGGTGGCTCAGTGGGTTAAGCCTCTGCCTTCAGCTCAGGTCATGATCTCAGGGTCCTGGGATCGAACCCCACATCGGGCTCTCTGCTCAGCGGGGAGCCTGCTTCCTCCTCTCTCTCCGCCTGCCTCTCTGCCTACTTGTGATCTCCCTCTTTCTGCTCTTTCTGTGAAATAAATAAATAAAATCTTTAAAAAAAAAATGGGAGTAGAGAATCCCTCCCTGCCTCATCATTGTAAAGCTCAAATAGGACAATGTACTGAAAGTTTAGTGGAACTTATATAGTATGAATGTGAAGGTGAGTTTCTCCAACTCATTACAGGAATTCTCATACATACATTTTTAGTGGAATTTGGCAACGTAGGGTAAATATAAGTTAGCACTTTGACTTCAACGTCTCTCTCGTAGGGAAACCCTTGCATTACTGCATTCAGAAATTTGTATAAGAATGTCTATAGCTACAAAAGTTGCAATAATCAAACACTGGAAGCGATCTGAATGTGCATTAATGGCAGAATGGGTATGTGATTCGTGGCGGTATACTCATGAAATGGAATATCATATAGTGGCAAAAAGAATGCATTAGGTCTGAATGCATTACAACATAGACAACGTATTAAAAAAAAGGAAAAAGTATAAAAATAGCCATGGGAATAATAAACCCAAATTCTCATAAGTGGTTTCCTTCAAGATAAGAATAGGGAATAGTATCAGTGTGTGGGCTACACATGGGATTTCATTGTCTCCTGAGTAATTCATTTCTTTTGGGCAAAAAAGAACTTGAAGCAGATATGGCAAAATATTACAACTTGGCAAGTCTGCACAGTGAAATGATTTTGTATATACATGTATTATACAGTCTATACTTTTCGTTATACTTAAAATATTTCAAAACAGACTGGTAAAAAGCATTTATGTCAAGGAAATCATAGGATATGTAGAGTAAGATTCACATATAAATAAGCTCTTTATAGCATTATTGTAATAAAAAAGAAGTAATCACAGTGGGCAATAATAAGCTAGTGGTTAGATGAGTTCTAGTATGTCCATATAATTGTTTATCTACCCAAAGAAACTATTTTTAAGGAGAAACATTAAATAATGATAAGTGAAAAAAGTAGGATTCAAAGTGATGTGTGATAGTACCTTAATTATGTATGTTTACGTGTGCATAAGTGTGCATGGGTCTGTTCGGATTGGTATGTTTGTGTAGGAGGAAATGAGCCAAAATGTTTAACAGTTTGTCCTTAAGATTGCAATATTATGGATGGCATTAATTTATTTTTTCTTCCTGTCTGTATTTCAGAAATTTAATATGAGGAGTATGTAGAACTTTTAAATACCATATACATTTAAAATATTTAAGGGTGTACCAGTCAGATGTATAAATAAATGATTCCAGACAAAGACAAGAAGAAAATACGCTATTCTTCGGACAGTACTGCAGATGGCTACTAATGCCACTTAATCTGGCCTTTTGCTGCCTCACAGGAATGTTGTTAAACAGATATGGGTTCCACTTTAAGAGCTCCAAGACATTTGTTAGCTGGCTAATATCTCCAGCTATACTGCAGACCTCTCTCCAGGCTCTAGGTTTATCCATCCTACGGCATTCCAGACATCACTGCTTGGATGGCGCCACAAACCTTGAATATCAGTGTCTCAGACTGAAGTCATCTTCCCTCCCCTAATTCCTCCTTCAACCTCATGTTTCGCCTCAAACTACTCCCATATCCCCTACAATCAGGGGATCTTTATGTTCTCTCAATTCTCTCTCCAAGGTCTCTCCTGGGTCCCTCCCACCGCTCCCCCCAGTGGGGCTTCCTCTGGGTGAGGGACCTCATTGCCTCTCACCTTGGTCACCATGGCATCCTGAGGTTTTTCCTGCCTAAATATGTGTCTCCTCTAACTCGGGCTCCCAACAACTGCCACCCAGTGCACTCTTTATAATATGTAAAATGTGATATAAGAAAGCCAAGGTTCCCCATCCTATAAAATAACGCACCAGATAAAGATAAGCAATCACTGACGCTTTGCTTAGAGAAGAGGAGCAAGTGTCTGCTCCCCAAGCAGTGCCCAGCACTAAAGTCCCCTGCCCTGTTTGCTGATCTGATCCACACCCCTGCTAATAGACTGACTCGTGATCACCTCCCAGAAATCATCAGTGCTCACAGCTCAAAGCATATGACTGTGGGGGCGGAAAAATGAACATTAGCTTCCTCGTAATGTTTGCATTTTCCTTTCTAGCAACTGGAATTTATTCTCGCAGATCATGTTGGAGAGTAGGAAGTTGGAAAACATTCTACTGCCTCTCCTATTTTCTGGCTTTACGAAGTTGCATCTCACTCAGGGAGGAAATAAACCAATTGAATGTGTGGGTTAAAAATCTATGACAAGCTGGAGTAAGAGGAAACTATTTTAATTCAAAAGCAAAACACACACACACACACACACACACACACACACACACACAAAGCAAAACACACAGCATGTTTTATAATCCCCAAAAGTTGGGGCTGAGCTTCAGAGTTGAGCTTTCCATGCAAACAAATTGTGAATGTACATGCACAGATATGCGTGTAAGACTATGCTCTTGTTTTCATTTTCTGCTCTACTATTTTTTTTTTCTTCTGAATTCATCTGTGAATCTTCTGGAAGGTATTAAAATAGCACATTTGTGAGGTGATACAATTCACTGACGTGATGGAGTGGAGAATGTGTGAAAAAAAATTATAATAGCTATTTTAAGATTTTCAAGAATATTAAAGTAAGATAAAATGAATCTTTTCATAACTAAGGAGGGTAGTTAGCAATGAACTTTGGATTATGGATCCAGTCCTGTGTACCTACGGTTCACAGTTTTTAAAAAGATAAGACCTTTAACGTAGTATTAGTAGACAGTAATAGAAGCAGTAGTAGTAGTAACAGAAAAACGTGGAGTAGTAATTAACATTTATCTGTACCAGACACGGTGCTAAATGCTTTACATTTAAAAAAATTCAATTCTTCTTCCAAGTCCACTTTACGGTTGGGTAAATGGAAACTCTTAGAAAACAGAACTTGCTCATACAGAATCCCATCCATGGGACGTCTGAGCAATTATCACGAAACCAAGTGAAAAGACAAGATACAGTTTTATGCATTGAGAATAGAATATTGCTAAGTGATAGGTCCATGATCTCTGAGAAAGATAATCATGGGAGCTCAGGAAATAGAATGGAAATGTCTCATGTATTGAGACCTGCAATAAAAGCATCCTCAGTGGCATCTGAGAAAGTCTTGTCTGGGGACCCCATGGATTTCAGGGCAGTTGGCACCTGTCATGCATTCCACCCCACTGAACATGCATGGGATTCCCAGCATGGCTAATCCAGCAGACTGTGTAACAAAGGGCACAGAATCCAGGACCCATAGGTAAACCTAAAATTTGTATCCCTGATTCCTAAACTCGGTTTTCTTCTTTTATTCAGATACAAATCCACTTCTTGTCCTTTCCTGGCCTAAAAAAACCACAACCTGTCTGGTCTAGCACGACCTCCTCTCTCACCTGGGCCTGGCTCAATTTCGTTTCCAACGCAGTTTTGACCTTTTATTTCATTTTTAACTCCTCTCAACACATGTCTATGGCTTTGGATTGCCTTAAGGATGATCAAGGGGAGGATGAGATATTTGGGGTACAGAAGAGATCATTCACATCGGGGTGGAAAGTCACTTTGGCGGATGAGAGTCTCTAAAATATTTTCATGGGCTACACGTGGTGGTGTAGCTATTAACAGAATTCCCATCTTGGAACGGGAATGGCTCCAAGACAGAGGAAGTATTAAGTGATAGGGAGGGGGATCCCTTAGGAAAATATCCAAGCTGTTAAAGTCATAGGTGTATGTGAGGAAGGAAATGAAAATATTACTCATTATAGCAGCTCTCCTTGGGGATGGAGGAGGGGGAGGAAGTGTGGGGTTCCTCAGTCGGTGGTGGCTGCCAGGTCCACACCTCTGAGATTAAACAGCAGGTTAAATACACAGCTGCGCTTCTCACCTCGGGACTTTGTCATCCCTGTTCCTATGTTGTACATCATTGCACACAGTCTTCCATTTGTACATATTATAACCTCTAGTAATTTGGTGTTGTTGCAAGCAATAACAAAGATTAACGGAAATGTTGATAGGAAAATACATTCAAGAAGCTCTTTTCGTTCTCACAAATAAACAAGCATTTAGGGAGACGGTGAGCTGAAATGCAGACAAAACCAAACAAAGCCCGTGCCCGCAGATTGGGAACTGTGGCTTCAAACTCAGTCATGCTTCGATTTGGGGACGAAGAGCACTGGCACAGCTTTGAGTGACTAATTTGGTACTGGAAGGCAAAACGGCGAGGCAGCTTATCAAAAGCAAGTCACAGAATAAAACGTTTTAAAGAAACCATCGGAGATCATCCTCAAGGAGCAAATGGAAACTAAACTTTCTGTGGGGAAAAAAGTGACGGAGAGAGGGAAGAAATGGAGGTGGGGAGAGACTGATTTGGGGCCTGGATTTATTTGTAAAACAATATTTAAAGAATCGCTTCCGTTGTCTCTTTGAAGCACGGAGTTCTATTATTCCTGTGTCTATTCGCTCTGTTTTGGAAAAGATCAATGTTTTAAAAGAAAACACATCATGGGTAGTTTCTAAAATATAAATAAATAAAACAAAATATGGATTCTGTGTTCTGTGTTTGCCCTGTTCCGCCCTGTGCCTTACTGTCAAATTATGTGAACAACAGCAGACTCTGTGGCTTTGGGTGAGGGTAGGGGGTCTGGTCTTCTTCACTTCAAATCACACACTTTGTTTTCTTTCTCCTCGATTGGCACACAAAGCTTCAGAAAGAAAAACAGTTACGCACCATGTGCCCCCACCCCCCCCTCTGCTTTTTTTGTACTAGGCTCTGTTAGCCCTAATGTATATTTTCTCCAAAGGAGAGGCTGGACCCAGGCTGTGCTCCGCTTGCTTTTATCTGCTTCTGACTGATTGTCACAAGGCAGACATTCCTTCCTGCTGAGCAAAGAGGATGCTGAAACCAGAGGGTGGGGAAACCAGAGGCGGGGTCTCCAGGGCCCCCGCTGGAGCGGCAGAACTGACCTCTCTCACTCCCACACTGAGTTACCGCCAGCATTTCTCAGAGATCGATAAGAGCTCGCAGAGCTACATGGATTTAAGGCTTGGAAGAGAGACTCTAATTAAGCAATTAAACTGTCAGTCGGAGGTCACTTTAATACTCAGTCTTCGTGAAAGGCAACATAATGGAGCCATTTTCGTGCTGACCATACAGAGTCAGGCCCAGCCAGTGGGTCCCACTGCAAGAAATACTCACAATGTATCATTCCAGCGAGCCTGAGGTTAATTGCACTAGCCACTCAAAAGGGACCCAGTGGAAAGTGCAAACATATTACTAAATTAGTTGAAACCTGACCGCCGGTTGAGCTTTCTGATTAGCTCCCCACGATGCCATCACCATTTCAAAAGAGGTCAGAAAATTCCATTTCTCTCTCTTTTTTCATTATAGCAGCATGAAATTCTAGAAAACACGCCTCTGCGATGTTATCTAGGTTCTCATGTGGCTCAAAATAGTGAGATTGTATATCAATAATTGTGCCAGGGAGGGAACTCAGCACAGCACATTCCCAAATGTGTCATCTGCAGTTTTCCACTGAAGCACTGACTATTGTAGGAGTAGAGACTACAAAATTCATTTATTCACGGATTCAGCCATGCATCTATTAGTGATTCGTGCACCAGGCTGCTGCTGTTGGGGACTATTGCTGTTGGTTATACAGAAGGGGATGGAGGTTGTGCGATACTGTTCCATTTTAAAATTGTCATCCATTTCTTCTTGCTAAATGTTGCCTTTAGTTCCACAAGGCCAAGAGAGATGGCTTGGGGTTCCCTGTGGGCTTACCCTGCCTCCACTTAGGACCACTGGGGACCGGATCTGCCACAGGAAGAGCTCCCTTCTGCACAGCAAGTGGAGCGTGCATATGACCTCCTACCCAAGGCCGATCCTGCATCCCAGAGTGGAAACTGAAGCTTAGGGAGCCTGCGCAGGTCTGACTGTGACCTCTGCAGTGAACCCACGCTGACATCACTAGACCCTCAGGGTCTGTTTCTTCAAGTCCCACCTCGTGCTTCTCCTCTTACCCGCAGACGCAATTCCTAAATGGATCCTCTTTTCTCTTGGGTTTGCCAGGCACTCGATTCTATAAATGAGCAAACTCAGATCCCCCAGCCATGACAAGAGGGAGTGGTGGAGCCATGCCTGGAAGCTAGTGGCCTCGCAGGGTCTGGGGCAGGGTTGACACCAAAGACTGAATGGCTGCATGGAGCTCAGACCACCTGCCATCAAGGCAAAGACAACTTCTACCTCGTATCTGGAATCCTCATGCTCTTCCTTATACTGATAAATGAAGTTTGGGCCGTCCAAAAGAGAATTCAAAATGATTCCAAGGGAACCCTCGCTTTATTTTCTCCCCTTATTTTTTCAGATGTCCTCTATTCTGCAATTTAGTTCCTTGCATGTACACTGCAATTTTTATATTTTCTCAGAATACTTATTCTTATTTTAGACTTGCTTATGTTTTAGTGCTGCTCCTGCTATTAATTTTTACTTGGTCTTAATCCTGACCATGTGGACTTTGATGTTCTTATTTTTAAAATAAGAATATTACCCAAAAAATCAGCATACGACAGTAAATTACCTCTAATCTCTTCTCTTGCAACTTTAATATCCTATGTACCTATGTGTTTGTGACTATTAGCCATGATGTCTGCTCAAATTAATATTTCCACTTCTGACAATCCAAACTGTTACAGGAGTTTTAAAAAACATGATTGCTGGTCCCATTCAGCCATAATTTACCTTGATATTTAATAGGACACTTGAGCTCTATTAAAAATCCCATGAACACAAATGTTATCTGGCAGCATCATTGGCAGCTGAATATTTTTCTCTTTGCTAATGACTCTGCCTAAGCAACAGGACCAAGAAATTAACTTGAATGTCTCCAGGATGAATGATTGGCTTTGTATGAACTTAAACTGCAGAGATGTTATGTAAGATATTGGACTGCAGGCTACGCTTCACATCCAGTGTCCATCTAGCTGTAAAGGACAGATGGTTGGTACCTCAATGCTTGCCTTCATGAACCTCTGGATAGCTAAGTGAAACTTGGAGCCAAGCTCCCAGCCTCACCAAACACTACCCGCCGGGTTCCAAGCTCTGCCTGCCTCCCACCCTATAACTGGGTCCACTTGGCAACCACACATAGCACATCTCTACCCTAGTTTACCAGAGTAGTCCTTCTTCACATTATCTCTTTGTAAAGGTAATTTGTAAACTGTACAAATAAAAATGACTTAGCTTATGTGTGATTTCTGTAATTTTCCATATAAATAAATTTGCAAATCAAAGAAAACTATATACCTTGGGATTAGCCATGTGTTTTAATTTCTCATCCTGAAAATATGAAATTTATAGGACCAATCTGTCTATCTCTGCCTTGAACACGACTTCATCAATTATTTCATGCATCCCTTACATTCGGTTGCTCCTTTCCAACAGCAGCATGCCTTCTCCACATGCTCAAGCTTCTCCATCATTAAAACAAACAAAAACAAAAACAAAAACAAAACAACTTTCCATTGGTCTTGTCTTCCCTGTAGGTTATAGCTTTTTATCCCCTTCTAACATTCACTGTCATAACTCCAGGAAAAAGTTAAGAAGCTCCTGCCCCTCCTAACCCATGGTGATCTAGTGTTTTCCACTATTATCCCCACTCATCCTGCTCGTTACAAGGTCATCAAAGACTGAGTCCAGTGGCTTGGCTTCAATCCCCTTCCTGGCCGACCTCTGCTATATTTGATACCTTTGATACCTGTGGTCACTCACTCTTAAAATTCACTTCACTCCTCATTTCTATACTACCACTCTGGTTCTCCACCTACTTCTGGGTGTCTTTTCTTAGTCTTCTCTTCCTCTGTTCCTCCATTTGCCCCTTAAATGGTGACATTTCCCAAAGAGTTTATTTGGCACTTTTCTCTTTAGAAAATGCTATTATGAGTGATCATACCTACTTCTGAGGCTTTACCAACTACCCAGATATACATAAATATCCCCAAATGTACATGTCTGGCTCAGATGCCATCATGAGCACTAAACTCCTATGTCAAACTCTCTAAAGGCCATGGTGTAGACTGTGAAACTAAAAAGTTTCCAAATCAAACTCATAGTATCTATCCCTTTACTCACTTCATAGCATCATCACTCACTCATTCTTCAAGTGAAGAGATTTGACTCCCTCATCTCTATCACCTACCTCGCCCTCTACCATGTAATCAGTCTCTAAATTTTGGTGACAGTACAACCACTACAAGTTCTCCAATACATCTCCTTCTTGCGCCCCCCAAGGCCACTGCCCAAGGCTTTTCCATAGCTTCCCAAACAGCCTTCATGCCACCTTTCTCTTTCTCCACCAACCCAGTCCTCACATGGCCACCTATTATCATTGGAAAATACAGTTTTGAGTTGTGATTCCTGTTTTACAGAAAACTTCCATTAACCCCATACAATCTATAGGATGATTTCAGATTCAGAAAGCATGAGAGAGTTTGTCCAATCCTGAGGCTACTCAGAATGTCTAGACTCTCCGTCTCTACATGCTCACCCCCGGGAGCTGCTCCAGCACAACATCTTTTCTGTCCCCACATGTCTGTGCATAGTCATACCTCTGTGCACAATTTCCCCAATTCTTTTCCCAAAGTCTCCTCTCCTGGCCTCACTCCCACATTTATACTGGTGAAATTCTGCCACTCAAATGTCATCTCCAATGTGAAAACTTCCCTGGCTTCCAGATCCAAGTGAATTGCTCCTTCTGTTTTCTCATGATGATTATTACATGATTATTACAGTTATGGAGTCCTAGGTACATGAGATGGTACTCTCTGTGCTATGTGAAAGGTTCTTCTTTCACTGATGTCCTTGAGGCCCATGGTCACAGATGGGGAGCCTGGATCTTCAGCCCATTGCTCCTTTTAGGAATCCATGCCACTCCCTCACCCAGAGCTCACTGAACATGCCTCCCAGAGGGTACTCACCATCAGCACCATTCTGATTATGGCTAGCATGAATCAATACCTTTCTATATGAAAAGCAGGTCACTTACATCATCTCAAATATCCCAACAACAAATCTGACACAGGTACTCTTATTTCCCCCCATTTCACAGTAAAATAAACTGAAGCTGAAAACTTAGCCTTCTTCAAGGCAACATGACCTGAAAAATGGCAAAATTCAGGCTCAGCTCCAGGTCTGCCCCCCACAGGACTAGACTTCTTAACCACGGGACCACGTGACTGATGTAATTCACTTTTTAATTTTATTTATTTTTTAATTTTTTTCAAGATTTTATTATTTGTCAGAGAGAGAGAGAGAGCACACAAGCAGGGGAGTGGCAGGCAGAGAGAGAGAAGCCGGTATCTTGCTGAGCAAGGAGTCTGACACAGGACTCAGTCCCAGGACCCCAGGATCAAGACCTGCGCTGAAGGCAGATGGTTGACTGAGCCACCCAGATATCCCAAGATGTAATTCACTTTTTATATCAAAGTTTTGCTCAAGTGCTTAGTGGCAACTGTTTCTGAATGCCCCATCTGCCCACTGGCAGGGATACTCCAA
The DNA here is from genome assembly GCA_028646535.1 of Procyon lotor. Taxonomy (NCBI): domain Eukaryota; kingdom Metazoa; phylum Chordata; class Mammalia; order Carnivora; family Procyonidae; genus Procyon; species Procyon lotor. The sequence continues at coordinate 11,587 of JAQQSY010002469.1, forward strand.
CTACTTCATGCAGGGTTCCCTTTTTCCGACAACTTGTTTGGACTGTTACACTTTATATTTTACCTCATTTGCTAGACTGAACTCCTCCCAGCACCTGTCTTTGGTTTATTTTCTTATCTCCATGCCTATGACCAGATCATATTTGAGGCTTCACTTCCTCCTCTCTGTTGCCTCCTGCTAAGTTTGTTAAGTCAAGCCCAGCTGCAGGTTGAGATATGGCAGTGGTTAATAGCAAACCTTGTATATTTATATCTCATGTAGGTGGAAAGCTCTACTCATGAACACATGAGGGGAAAAATGCAGCTATGCTGGGTGTGCCTTTGACCTAGGCTTTGTTTTGTTCACACGCTTTTGTATGTTGAATTCTATATGGACTTTACCAAAGAGAAGAGAAGATACTGTACCTGGCACCATACCAACTGGGAGAGGAAGCGAATGGTGGGGAATTGCCCACTTCAGGCACATCTACAGAGTAAACAATTTGTTTCTGGTCCATTTTAACTTCTCTTGAAGACCCATTTTCTCTTTCGATGCTTTATTTCACCTTCATTCTTAAAGACTTTTAGGAGAGTACAGAGTCCCTGGTTGGTAGTTATTTTCTTTCTTTAGACTAAAGATACCATACCATTGTCTTTTCTCCTTCTAATTATCACTGTTGAAAAGTCCAGGTTCACTCTGCCACTTCCTAAAAGGCAATCTGCTCTCCTACCCAATCCCTTGGCTGATTGTAACATTTTCCCTTTATCTTTAGTTTTTTTAGATTAGTATGCCATTCTATTTATTTCTCTTTCTATTTCTACTCCCTTCATTGTTTGGGTTCCTTGGGATTCTTGTTTTTCTAAATGTGATATCTTTCATCAGTTTTAGAAAAGCCTTAGTCACTAGCTTTTCTTTCTCTTTTTTTTAATAAAGATCTTATTTATTTATTTGACAGAGAGAGAGATAGCACAGGCAGGGGAAGGGGCAGAGGGAGAGGCAGAAGTAGGCTCCCTGCTGAGCAGCGAGCCCGATGTGGGGCTCAATCCCAGGATCCTGGGATCATAACCTGAGCTGAAGGTAGATGCTTAACCAACTGAGCCACTCAGGCACCCCAGTCATTAGCTTTTCAATTATTGTTTCTGTTCCATTTAACTCTCACTTTTCCTTTTGAGATTACAATTAAATATATATCTTTTTTTTTTTTTTTAAAGATTTTATTTACTTGACAGAGAGAAACACAGCGAGAGAGGGAACACAAGCAGAGGAAATGGTAGTGGGAGAAGCAGGCCTCCTGCTGAACAGGGAGCCCGATGCGGGGCTTGATCCCAGGACCCTGGGAGCATGACCGAGCCAAAGGTGGATGCTTAACAACTGAGCCACCCAGGCGCCCCAATATATATCTTTTATAAGCCTCCTCTATGCATCTTAACCTCTCTTCTATATTTTCCATCCTTTTGCCTATCCATGCCTTTTCCCCAGATAGATTCTTCTGATTTATCTTCCAGTTCACTATTTCTCTCTTCATCTCCGTCTAATTTGTCTAAAATACCAAAAAAAAAAAAAAAAAAAGCAAAAACAAAAAACCTTTGACTATATCTTAATTTCAGCTATTATATTTCATCCAGTTCTAAAAATTTTAATTGGTTCTCATTCATATTTGCAATGTCACTTTTTATAGTTTGCTGTTCCTTGATGAAAGTTTAAAGTTTGTCTTTTATCTCCATGGGCTTATTAATCATAATTATTTGGCAATCTGCCATGTTCATATGTTTGTTTCCATTGTCTGTTATTCATATTGTATCTCATTTATGTTATATTATCTCCTTAGGTATATGCATATCTTTATTAATGTATTGGTTATTGCCCATGAAAAATTATTAGTAGAAATGAGATCTAGGATGACTTTGTCTCCCTTTGAAGAATATTCTAAATTGCTTTTGTCAGATGTCCAAAGATATATTAATGGTACAATGCCCTCTCATTATTCCATGGCTTCAGATTTGGGGAGACACTCAGGTGATTCAAAGCTGGGATGCAGTCTCTGTGAAGGCTGTTTTACTTTCTTTTTATCTAGGATATGGGATGGCTTGCCAGGA
>JAQQSY010002470.1:0-13661 GCA_028646535.1 Procyon lotor
AACGATCCCCAGTTCTTTCTGAGAGCTGGCCAGGCAGAGGCAAGGACATCTGGGCAGACGGATCACTGGTTCAGAGCTAAGAGAGGAGCGGGCACATCCAGGGGGCAATGAGGGTCACTGTAGCCCAAGGAACGATCCTACAACGTGCTCTCTGCAGTGATGTGGAGGTCCACCCCGTGGCCTTTAAGTACCTGACGTTCTGAAGTGCACGGTGCTTGGAAATGAGTGCTTGACCTCGTGGCTGTAATCGTGGGACAGGAGCCCGCGGGGCAGTATTCCTACCTCACTCTGCACGTTGCACACCCCGTCAGAGGGACACGTGTGTCACAGAACCAAGCGGACCCTGTGCAAGAATCCATGCAATTTCATAGCAGTGGCTCTGTGTGCACACTTGCTGTGAAAACTTGGATTTGTCGGCAAAAAAGGCCAATTAAGGGGACTCTCGAGAGGGTGGAGCGATGCTTCATGTCACTTGAGGAGAGCCTCGCCCCGGTGCCCCAGGTTGTGACCTTATGGGAACATTTCCTGCAGGCGATTTAAAACCATCCCAAGAGCTCTGATGGCTTAGACAGCAGTCAAAGTTGAGGGCACGCAGTGTCCCTTTCCATGTTTTTATGGCAGAAATGAGCCCTGTTTTGACAGGCCGTATTTCTGTGGCTCCCATCCACGTGGGTTTCCACGGCGGTGCGATTTATTGCCTGCTTCTAGGAAGGACCAGCTTTGGTGTAGGGTATTAAAAAAAAAAAAAACGGAGTAAGTCTACCTCCAGAGAACAAGGAAATAGAGGTGGTGTCCTGGGAATGAAGATCAGCCTCTGTCCTGAGTGTTCCTGGAAAGACCTGCTCTCCGTGAGAGGTGGTCCCAGGAGGGGGGCTGGCCGCCCTCCGTCCCCTCCTCTGCCTGGGGCTTCTCCTGTTCAGACACTTGCACCTGCTCACTCTTGTGCCTCCCTCCCTTTCTTTCCACCCTATTCAGAATTGCATATTAGGACGGACTGAGTCTTTCTCGAAAGGGATTTCAAAGGACCAAAACACAATGACTGCCGTTTTGGGATAGAAAGAGGATTTCCGAGTGCGTGCCGCTTTTCAGTAGAAGCGTCTCTCTACCTTACTGCTCCTCCTTTTGCGGCGGACGGGAGCGCGGGTTTGGGAACGGGGCCAAGTGCGCCTTTTGTGCTCATTTTTAACTCGCAGTAATAGAACATTTTCAGTCCATAGGCTTCTGGGAAGCTCGTGATTAATAACAAGGGTTCGGGCCAGAGACGTGCTAAGCAACGGGGGGCTGTAATTATAGGGTGGGGGTCTTAGGGACACCAGAATATTTTAGCGACACACAAAGCTCAGGGGCCGCGGGGCCTCTCGGGAATGCCAACCCAAATTACATACCCCAGCCTTCCTTCCAGGTTCTAAATTCCTCATAATAAGGGGCGATGCGGGTGGCGTGTTTTGAATCAGAGGAAGATAATCCTCAGGTGAAACCATCTAACTCTTTCCAAGTCGCTCTCTGTGCCTCGTCTCAATGATGGGGCCTGATGGTATCAAGAGTTCCATTGGACTGGTGGCTGTTAACGTATGTCTCACTCAAAACGGTAGGCTTTTTGTTTCCTTTCTTTAAATGCCAGAGAACCTGGCTTTGCTCAGAAGCAATTGGATGGTACCCATTGTTTGCAGTCTGGGAAGTTACCCCTGGTCTCCCGGGACACGCAGGCCTAGAAGTGTGTTTGCACCTGGGAACAATGCCTTCAGAGGGCGTTTAGTATCCTCATCGGTGGGATATATTCACACATTAACTCATTCGGATTCAGACGTGTGCGTCCCCGGACGTCTGTGCAATCCATGGTGTTCCCGTGGTCTGTATTACGTCTTCGTTGCCTAAATTGTCAGACGTTCTTATTTTCCGTAGAGCTGTGCACTTTGTGCTTAAAGCTTTCTCCGTGCCCGGTCAATAGGCAACAGTTGGGTTTAGGATGAGCAGCGGGGAGGGCAGTTGAGAGCAAAGAGGCCCAGTAATCAGCTGGGTTTACATCCCATGGGCTGGTCCCAATCCCACGACCTCGGGTCAGTCATGTACACCTTCTGGTTGACATTTCCTCAGCTCATCACCACGGGATGACAGTGGTCCCCACTCCTGGTGCGGGATTAAAGGAGTTCATCCGAGACCCGCAACCTTGCATATGGCGCCTGAGAGGGGTCCGTCAACAACGAGTGTTGTTTGTGTTGGTTGCTGGACTCTAACAGGTGACTCTCACGCTCTCATTTGCTGGAAGGACCACTCACAGGTCGGGATGATTGAGCCCGAGGACGACGTGCCCATTTCCCAGCTGACACCTCCCTGATTTGTCCCACAGAATCATCGATGGGCGTGACCTGATGCCGCTGCTTCAGGGGAAGACCCCACACTCCGATCACGAGTTTCTCTTCCACTACTGCAACTTCTACCTAAACGCTGTGCGCTGGCACCCTCGGAACAGTGAGTAGAACACACCTTTCCCTGCTTCTAGGACGTCCGCCATCGGTGCCGTGCAAGGAGCTGAGATGGCAAGAGCGCTTTGCCCTGGAAGGGCCTGGGGATGCCTCCGTGGGTCACGGTGCTTTGCTTCGAGCCCCTGCTGCTGTCTGTTCTTGTTCCTTCTGGTCCTGCCCCTGTCCAGGCCCGATGTCAGCGGGCCCCGGCCCTGCCTCGTGAGCAGCTCTTCCTCCCAGGCTGAGGAAGGCCCAGCTTGCAGTCGGGCACAGTGGCCCCCATCCTTCAGGGCCTGCTGGCTGGCTGCCTGCCCAGCCTCCAGCCCATAGGGCGAGGCCCTTCTCAGGGTGACTTGGAGCCAAAGCAACACCCCTGCTCTCGGGGGCCCATGGCTTGTGTTTGTGCACTGTCTGCCTGGAAGGACTTTACTTCTTGTGCCCTTTGGGGAATGCTTAGCAGCTTCGCAGCGCCCTCCTCCCAGTGCCCCCCGGAACACCGCCCCTGTGCCCACCCTCCAGAACTTTGTGCCCTCCTGGGGCTTTGCACTGGCACGCGGAATGGCACTTAGGTGTTTGTGCGGCTTTCTCTCCCCAGTCTCAGCCGGGGTCGGGCACGAGCTGCAGTCACACCTTCCACACTTGGTGCAAATGCCTCAGTGCCCTCGTATGTCCCAAACTGGGTGTTCTTTATGTCGTGCCCTCTGCCCGAATCGGCCTGGCATTTGGGTTTTCCGTTACCACCTTTGGAGTTGTGTGTGTCCCGGGCGTCAAGGAGCAGATGCAGCCGAGCAGTGATCCTCGGTGTGGGGTAGGCTTTAGATTTTTGCTTCCCGTGTCTTTACACGTAGAGTCGCAGTGCTGTTCGGATCGCTAAGGGGACGGGACAACGGTTTGTGCCAGCGTCGTCTGTGCGGCGGGCCAGTGTCGAGAACGGACTTCCCGTTTCCTCCTCAGAGGGGGAGGAAGGGGTCCCCTGTGCGGTGTTGTGCCTTTGGTCCTGCTGCGGGAGGCTGCACTCTGCCGGAGCACCTCCACCCGAGGGCTCCCCGTTGAACTCGGGGTGACATCCACCCTGGTTTTCCACACCTCCCGCTCCCACCCTGAGCACCCAGGCAGTTGGCCGTGGGCTGGTTTCAAGGGCAGCCTCGCCATGCGGTGTAAAGGGGAAAATTACAGCCCTTCCATTAGCCGCAGGCTTACCCTTCAGCGCTTCTGCTTGAAGAAACGGGGGCTTCCTGGGCGGCTTCCTGGCAGTGTTTCCCAGAAGAGAAATAGGACAGAAGCATGAGTTTAGGATTCCTGACCAGGTAGATTTCTGTTTGCTGATCTGGTCAGTGTGTCTGTAATTCCAAACGTCCCTGCGGATGCGGTTTCTTGTTCAGATTGTTGGAAACAGAGTAGCATCGAATGACTGGGAGGGACCCTCCTTCCCAGTCGTGTTTATGCAGAGCCGTAAAGCCCAGAATAAAGATTCCGCGACTCCTGGCTGGTCCAAGAAATGTGATAGCATGTCCTCAGGCTCCTAGAACCACATTTCCCGAAAGCCAGCACCCCGCCCCCCATCACCGGGGTGGGAGAAGCCGGCAGGAACATATTGGGATCAAGGGCTACAGAAACACTCTGTGGAGGAGGAAAGACGAAAGGGACAGAGAGACACAGAAAGTAGAGGAGTATGTGAGAAAGACAAGACCCAGGTGCTGTAGGCAGCTGTGCTAAAATGTGCTGCTCAGACATGCCCAGGTGACATTCCCTCCCCTTGTGCAATCCCTGAAGGTCGGCTGCCTTGAACCTGCAGCACGAAAGGAGACAGGGCACTATTTGGGACTGGGAGGGCTCCGTGCAGCTAAGGGGTCTCATGCACCGTGGGGGGCAAGTCTCTGACCTGCCTTTGACGCTGTATCTGAAACTCGGGAGCAGTGCTTGTCCACGATCACCCGCGGCTCTGGGGGTCTCTACCCCCTTCATCGACTTCTTTATTCTACAAATATCTTTGAGCACCTACCGTGGGGCGCGCTCTGTGCTAGGATGAGGTCCGTGAGCAAAACACCAAATGCACTGCCCCAGCGGTTGCTCATAACCTCGACCGTGACGCTCGGCCAGCAGGGTCAGAGGCTGGGCTCGCAGAGGTGCGTGGCAGGGGGTGTGACTCTCGTCCGTACGAGTTCCCTGTCCGCAGAACGGGTTGGCTAGGTCGGCTGAGATCACGTCAGATCTACTTGGGGAGCCCAGTGCTGGCGACCCTTCTAGTCCATGCCGGGACGCTGTCCATGATTCATAAAGAGAAAAGGGTGGCCGCCTGAGCCCACGACACTTTATTAGACAAGAAAATGGGGGGAAAGGGAAAGGAAAGAAAGGACGCCTGGGTGGCCGTGTCAGCGGATTGTCTTACTTCGGGTCAGGTGACAATCCCAGAGTTCTGGGGTCGAGTTCCGCGTCCGGCTCCCTGCTCGACGGGGAGTCTGTGTCCCCCTCTGCCCTTTCCCTCCTGCTCATGGCTCTCTTTTAAATAAATAACTGAATTCTTTAAGAAAAGAAATTGGAAATTTAGGATGAGGATTTCGTGGCAGGTGGGGGCAGCTCCGGCTTGGCCAAGAACTTCTCCCACGTTCCATGACACACACGGTCGCTAACTTCGAGTCAGTCCCTGTTGGGAGCATTTGCACCACGGGAGTCAGCAGACGCAGCAAATCCGGGCTTTGTGCCTCTCTGGGGCAGAACTGGCTTACCAGCAGGTCACCGGTTCCAGGAAATTAGACGGGCCATACGTGTTGTTAAGTAAGGTCCCATTACCACTTGTCCTGATTAGTGGGAGGCCAGAGCATTCCACACTTAGGAAGTACTTACCTTCCAAACACAGAAAGCTGCAGTTTCCGCCCTTTTGAAACACAAATCCCTCTTAACTGCTATATACAACGTCTTCTCTATAATTTAATAATTCCGTAATTATAATGTTATAATTTAGTTGTCTCAGCAAGTTGAATGACATAATTGAATCATGAGCTCGTATCATTGCTCCCATTACGTTGTGAAAGAACTCACAAATGCATTATTATAACATGCGTTAGTTTTCTTGCATTAAAATGGGAATTTTGAGTTAAAAATGGACTGTTTCATGTGCCTTAAAAGCCTTGGCTTTAAGTTTGGGCATACGAATCAGTGCTATTAAAAACTCAGTGTAATGACAACTTGATTTTATGGATAAAATTTATTTTAGAAACCAGGTACCTACTTGGCTCTGGGATTCTGTAACTGATGTTCAAACTTGTGAATACAGCGTATAAAACAAATGCTCTCATGAATGTGGGACAGCCCCCAGCCCAGCGGTCACGCAGAAATTCACGGGATGTGGTTATCCTGATGCTGACCCCAAAGGGCCTCACAAATCCGACTACGTTTTCAGTTTAAGTTTTCTGGAAACTTTTTTCTGTGATTTAAAAAAAAAAAAAAAAAGCATCTTTAAACAAATCCGAACAAAACACTATAGGATAATAGAATTCGTTCTCAAGAAATGTGTTCATACCCAACTTTTTAAAAGGTGCCTTCTTTCCAAAATAGGGGATAAGGAAGGCTTATTCTTTTATAATTATGTAATCTTGTTTATTATTAGAATTTCGGTGACGCATATGCAGATGTCCTTAACTCCTTTCTGTTTCCCATGCCTATGCAAGAGATAAGTAAGGTTTAAAATCCAAATGGCAGGACTGGTTAAGGAAGGAAAAATGCTTTGCTTTGTGGACCATCTAAATTTTCCACACAGTTACCAAGTTAGTTTTGCCTCTAAACTACACCTAAGAAAAGACAATATCCTGCTTACAGCTGCTTACGTCTTCCTGGGTTGATGGTTACCGAGGGCTGTGCTTGGCTTTCGTCTCCATCACTAGTTCTGCCGGAAGCCCTTCCCTGTGTGATTCTCGGAGACCTCCGATCTCAAGGGTCGGAACATGCGGGGCCGAGGCTGTGGAGACATGGGCTGTGGCATTCTGCTGCTAGGAACTGCCATGGACATGTTTGTCCTTCAGCCGACCTTGAGGAGGACAGCTCCTGCCCTTTGCCGGACTCGCTGGCTGGTGCATAGACCGCCCCCCTGGAGGGATGCGTGTCCACCTCAGGCTTTCCTCCGGCGTGTGAATGCCGCCTGCCACGTGCTCTGCCTTCTCCGGCCCTCGTGCACACGCGGCTGGACGTGCCTTCCAAGTGTGCGCACACAGCGGGGTCTGTTCTGGAAACCACGGAGGGCCGGTGACGGAGGAGGCTGGAGGAGGCTTCCCTGAAATTGTGAGACTTTCATTTCACTTACTTTATCTCCTTGGAGCTCAGACTCCTAGGAAGGGGCTACCCTTCCCGGCTGTTCTTTTCTTTTAATGGGATAAAAACCTCATAAATGGATTTTTCGTTTTCTTCACTGCAGTCCATTAAATGTATATTTTCATATGGAACTGTGTATTCTCTTCTGTTAGGCGGTATTAGGCAGTGTTTGACGCAGACATCCAGGGGCGCCTGGCTGGCTCAGTCGGCGGAGCCCCCGACTGTTGATCTCGGGGTCGTGAGTTCAAGTCCCACCTTGGGTGCTGCGATGACTTAAAAATAAGACAGAGGCATGGGTGATCTTTAAAATAGATAATCTGCTTTGCTACTAGAAATTTCATATGGCTGACCTAAGATTTCATTGATATCAGGGGTGCAAAAAAGGGTCAGCCCTGACTTTGGTTAATTTGTGACCATGTAGGGACGCCTGGCTGGCTCAGTCAGTAGAGCACATAACGCTTGCTCATTGGGTTGTGAGTTCGAATCCCACGTAGGGTATAGACATTTACTTGAAAATAAAATCTCTGGGGCACCTGGGTGGCTCAGTCATTAGGCGTCTGCCTTCAGCTGTGGTCAGGATCCCAGGGTCCTGGGATCGAGCTCCTGCATTGAGGTCCGTGCTCCGCAGGAAGCCTGCTTCTCCCTCTCTCTCTCCCCCTACTTGTGTTCCCGCTATCGCTCTCTCCCTGTCAAAAGGATTAAATAAATCTTTAAAATAAAATAAAATCTTCTAGAAAGAAATGGTCACAATACAAACTTACTTCCTTATAGAGACAGAATAAATCAAAATTAGATTTTCTTTCCTGAATACCAGAAAGAACAGCGTCTTGAAGGTTCAGACACCTTCTTCAAAACCAAAAAACACCTTCTTCAATCGAAGCTGGGAACGCAGCATGTTCTCGTCTTACCAGACTGTCCTCTGCCCTTGCCAGCCTGCGTGCTGGGTTCTACTATTTCATTGATGGTCCCCACTGGTTTGCACATCTCCTGTCTGGCACTTGGACACGGGCCTATGCCCGTTCTCTCAGGATGCCTGCTGACGTCGGGACTTCTGCCCAACTGGCTGCCGTGTGGTCTGGGACCTGCTCTTTGCTACGGGGGCAGTGTACTGCCAAGCAAGGCACGTCCCATTTAACAAGGCTTTGGGTCTTCCTTGACTCTGCATCTTCTCTGCAAAACTGGGTCGTAGGTGGTGACGTACTCTGTTCTCCATTCAGCGTTTCTTGTTGAGATTTGTCACCTTTTCCTCCTGTGGCCACTGTCTGTGTTTTGCAGACAGACTCGCTAGCTGTACATCTTGGCATCTCTTCCTAACCTGCTGTCTGTCACTCTCCTGCGTGCTTTGTATCTCGTGCCGGTTCTACTCCTTATCACTTAGAGAGGTTCTGATGACATTGGCGTCACATTCGACCCTAGCAGGACAACACAAGGGAACAGAGGCCTGCATCGTGAGGGGATTCCCTTGTCCCTGTCGTGACTGATGTGTGTGGGTGTCTGGTCTATGCAGTCTTGCTTGGGTTGCACACTCGAGGCTCCGCTCCACCAGCTGGAGGGTACAGCAGGTTCTTGTGCACGGAGAGTGATGGCAGCGTCTACCGAGCGGCCGCGGGTTGGAGGAATGGGCGGGAACGATGAGGCGGAAGAGTGCAGGTCAGTTTTCTCCCCAGGAGGATGAGCAGACTCTCCAAGTACATCCCACAGGCCGGCAGGTGCTCACCAGTCCTTCAAAGGAGGCCTGGAGGTGCAGCCTTCCTGGGAACGCGTGTGCCCAGGTCCCAGCTGCTGAGCGCGGCAGGCTCCGGGGACAGGCCCTAGTGTCTCCCACCGGTGTTGCTCCCATGCATAGCTAAGGAGGCCACCCAGCCGGCATCTAGTAATGGAGTCGATGGCAAAGGTGCATGTGTGGCCAACAGCATCTGCCTTCAGAGCCTGCGCCGCCGTGCATGGGAGCTTCTCTGCCTGAGACAGGGAGCTCTTGACGTGCAGTTGGAAAGACAGGGAGCTCTATCCGGTCACCTCCCATCCGCGGGCGTGGACTGTTTCCGGGACTCATCCGTGCTGTCGTACCCCCACAGTGTAGCCAGCTTGGAGCACCCAGTCTGGTCTTCCCTCGGAGGCTCCATGCTGGACCCGCCCTGCCGGCTGCCCTCGTGTCTGTCTGCCATGGACAGGCTTTCCCAGAGGCACAGGTGACTTGTGTCCGGCATGCCCACCGTTCAGGAACACCCGGTTTTTGATGCCCAGAGACTCCAAGACGGACACGTGTCCGAGGTGACTGCTGTCCTCAATCCCGTCTTAGCCGTTGGCAGGACGCTCCCGGGAGAGACAGCAGAATGCTCCGGGCCTTCTCTCTGCACGCGCGTCGGCTTTCATGATGGCAGCTGGCTTCTCCCTGCGTTCCGTCCTGCTGCGGTCTTCGTGTCATCTGTGCATTTGCCCAGCGAGTGTTGAGGGCCCTGTCTTCCCTGCGCGGTGCTAGGTGCCGGGCAGTCAAGCGACGCGGGGGATGTCATTGTTGCTTCGGAGAGCGAAGGGCATAGCGAGAGAAGTGGAGTGAGTCCGGAGACAGCGCAGGTATGGTGAGGGCTGGCAGCAGGACTGAGACTCACTGACCACATCCAGCTGGGATCCGGACAGGCCCGCAGCGGCGGCAGGGTTGGAGAGCCGGGAACGACGGGGACTTTCCACAGACAGAGGCAGAGAGCCGCAGGCAAGGCCGTTAGCATGTGTGCCATACCCCCTTTGTGCTGGGGTTCATGCTTCTGTTGTCCAGATGGGTTTGTTTCTACAGTCGGGGAGCGTTTTGTGTTCTGACGATCAGCCATCAGTCGGGGGTGCTGGGATGGCTGGAAATCCTGCCTGGATTTGAAGCAGACGCTCTTAGCTCGAGGCCTCGGCTGCGTCCTTGTGCGTGCTCCTGTTCTCATATGGGGTTCCCACCACGGAGCTGGCGGACGTGCGAGGCATTCGCCCAGGGTTGGGCTGTTCAGGGTCTGGGCTGCAGCAGACAGGTGGGAGTGAGCTGGGGGTCGAGAAGAACGAGGTGCGGGCCCACAGGGGGTGTGCACTGAGGACATGCTGGTCCCCCCGGGCGGCTGCAGGTGCCTCTCTGGGTCCACAAAGGGGACGGGGGCATTGGGGATGGGTGGCTGGCCGAGGAGAGGGGTCAGGTGTGCCGTTGGAGGTGCCGTGCAGAGGCAGGGAGGTCGCCGTGGGCTTGGGGGCCAGGGGAGGGGTTTGCAGACCTCAGTCGATGGCGTCCACGTTCCTAGGGGGGTTTGCCCGAGGGCCCGTGGGCGTGAGTCCCCCATGGTACGAACACAGAGCAGTATTGAAAGGGTTCTTGAAGAACCCCAAGGTGGCAGAGTAACCATAAACCCTGCCAGACGGACGACCCGCAGTGTGTGTGCGTGTGTGTGTGTGTGTGTGCGTGCGTGCGTGCCTTACGTGATCCACACACGGGGTCCTCCAGGCGTCCAGAGTGCGTCTTGCCTGCACAAGCGGTCGGATGGCGTTCCTCACAGGAAGTCTGGGTCTGAGTGATGAATGAAGAGCCAGTGTCCCGAAGCCATTTCTGCTTAATTGTCCGTGCTCTTTAGGGGTCCCTAGTAGGTGGGGGGTGGGGGAGCGTCTTAAGTCAGCTCGACCTGACGGGATTGAAGAGCAGAGGGACTGCACTGCGTGTCTCGCGGAGACGGACGGTTTGTGTTCCCAGTTCACTCCCGTGCAGTCTTGGCTGTGCACCTGGCCCTGTGTAGCAGCGGGGTTCTCACCCTGAAGCTACATCACGAGGCAGGGACGGTTGCTCTCCGGACTTTATGGACGGGGAGGGGCACACAGAGAGGGTCGTGGCCCTGCCCAGCATCTACAGCTAGGACGCGGCAGAGCTGGGAGTGGAACCAGTGCCCCCACGGCCGGGGTTCAAGCTCCTCATGCGACTGGAGCCACAAAAACAGGGAACAGGGTTTGTTGGTAAATAGGCTCTGTGCCTGGCTTGCGACTCCGACTCGCGGCCCAGGGATCCAGAGGCCTGCGCTCTACCCACCGAGACAGCCGGGCTACCCGCGGGCAACGTATCCGCACTCAGACAGGGCAGTCTCCCCAGCACGCGGGGCTCTGCTTCGGACCAACAGGGACCCTAATGTCAGCTGAAACACTCTCTGAAAAGTGCACTCACGCCTGTTCTGCACAACTGATTATCTTCTGAATGAAGCTGAGCAAGGGGCCCCGTCATTCCGCTCCGTTCTTGCGATGCAGTGGAAATACGGCTTCCCGGGGTCATCGGACCTCTGTTATCAATGAGTAAGATCCCGCTGTGCTCAAGATATTTATCTGTTGCCAAGAAATACTCTCTTTCTTCAGAGTACAGTGGGATTTTAACGGTAGAAAAGGTGTATTAAAAAAAAAACATTTTTGTAGTATATGGAGAAATATAGGATGAAATACATTATCAACAGAATTTTGGGAGATAGGATGAAATAAAGCCGTTAGCCCTATAAGGTGACACCAGATCCTACCTGTTTTATCACATGCCTGGGATGTCTTGTTTTCCTTGGAAATGAGAGTTCTGAACATGTGGGTTCCCAGATTCCTGGTGAATAATGAGAAGAGCGGGGTCCATGTCCTGCGAGTCCACCTGCAGTACACTGTATTCCCATTGCTCGGACTCGAGCCAAGCCAACATGGTCCAAAGACGTAGCACAGAGAATAAGCCTTCTTTTTGCAAAAACGTTTAAAATTCAGATTAGAAAACAAATAGGTGCCTGTGCACATACAGGCCAACCAGGAATCAGAAACACGGGTTCTTTGTCCTGCACGTGGCCAAGCTAGCGATCCCCCGCTGCTCCCGGGAGAGGACGTCCGAATTCCCTGGCCGAATTCCCTGGCCAGCCTTTCGGTCAGTGCTGCAGCTCTCAGACAGGCAGGCCCGGGCGAAGGCGGCCGAGATGGGCCTGTGTGCCAGGCTTTCAGAAGCAAGTGGGAAGGACGGGCCCTTACGATGAACGTGTCCCGGGAGCTGGCTTTCTCCGGGCGTGCAGACACGTGACTGGAATGTCAGGTTGGATACGCCCTCCGGATCGGCAGCCATGGGGGCAGGAACCCAAGGGGCGTCCCGTCCGTCTGCAGGCTTCTGTCTCTCACAGCCTTGGCCAGGGCTGACCCCGGCCGCGAGTGGGTTCTTTGTGGCCGCAGCGTGTGTGGCCGAAAAGAGTTCTAAGGGCAGTCGGTCGTGCTTGGGGGGACACGGGGAAAAGGGGACTTGGTGCAGAGGAGGTTAAGGAAAGCCATGTGGCTTTGGAAGTCTGCTGGAGAGGGTCGCTGGGCGTCCTCCCGGAAAGGCAGGTGTGCGGAGTCCCTGCGAGGTGACACAGGTGTGACGCGCAGCCTCTCCCGGCATCCACGCGGCCGAGACCGCAGGCACCCGGAGACGGACTCCCTGTAACGTACCCGTGGATTCGCAGGGCTTGCCCTGTGCTTCCCGTGTGTGCCAGCCGAGCCCCCAAACCGCAGAGAGGCTCACGCTCCCTTGCCTGAATGTATCCGAGAGGAGGGCTTGCTCGGGGACAGTGCAGACCCCCGAGACCCTTGTGTCGCGTTGGTCCCCTGGGCTTGTTCTGTGCTGGCGTTCCCCGGTCCCTGGGTGGGCACCCTAATCGATGTGGATGACGGAGATGCACTAATGAATACGTCTGGGATGCCGCACCGGGAATGTCTCCCGGGTGTACGTGGAAGCGCAGTGAGGAACATGCAAAGGACGGCATTCTCGTTCGGCACCTGACCGCACGGGTCGGTGGCTGCTGATTCTGCCGCTGTCGACCTCCTTTTCCACGCGCACGAAGCTGTTGGCAGAGCTAGGGCACAGGCTGCGTGGTGAGCACTCAGCTCCTCGCAAAGTCCTAACGTTCTCGAATAAACAGAGGAGGCATTCTTTCAAAACCATTGTTGGTAAAGCAGCTTTTTCCTTAAAAAAAAAAATGAATATTTGGGAGATATAATGGAACATGGACGTGATTTTCAAAGAACTTAAGTCTTAGGGATGCCTGGGAGGCTCTGTTGGCCACGCATCCGGCTCCTGATTTCTGCTTACTCTTTTTTTTTTTTAAGATTTCTTATTTATTTATTTATTTATTTGACAGAGAGAGAGAGAGAGGTCAGAAGCAGGCAGAGAGGCAGGCAGAGAGAGAGGAAGAAGCAGGCTTCCTGCTGAGCAGAGAGCCCGATGTGGGGCTCGATCCCAGGACCCTGAGATCATGAGCTGAGCTGAAGGCAGAGGCTTTAACCCGCTGAGCCCCCCAGGCGCCCCTCTGCTTAGCCTTGAACTCAGATCCATGAGTTCAAGCCCCACCTTGGGCTTTTAATAAAACCCAAACACTTAATTTGTAAACAAAGTAATCATGCTAGTCTGGGGTCAATGACTTCTCCTCATTTGGCATTTTTAACAGTTTTCCTAAAAACTAAGTTCCCCTAAAATTCCAGTTCCACGGTCTGTAGCAAGTGTATGGAGCTCTGGGAGTCCCAGTCTACGAGGAGAGCGTTGCCTTCTTCTCCCCGTGGGCATCCCCACCCTCACCAGGAGGCTCACTGAAATCTTGATTTGCTACTTTTCAGGCTTTGTCAGGGCAGACCAAGTAAAATGTTCGCTGAGGTCTTAGCGTGTGTAAGATCGTGTGTGAGGCCGTGTGAGCGTGTGTGTGTCTCCATGTGCGTGCACTTCTCGCGTCTCCTGTGCACATGTGAGCAGCGGGTCTCACTCTTCGGGAAGGTCCTCTTAGTTTGAAGCGGAGGCAGAGGCCGCAGGTTGAGGACGTCGGGGAGCAGGAGGTGGCCAAGCGGGGAGCTTGTCGTCTGCTCGCCCGTGTGCGTGTTGATCGAGTGCGTGGTCTGCCGTCCCAA
>JAQQSY010002471.1:0-13660 GCA_028646535.1 Procyon lotor
AACCTTCTCGAGCCCAAGGCCCAGGCAGTGTAACAGGGCTCGTGTCACACAAGTCCCAGGCCGGCTCCCGGCAGTCTCCTGACCAAGGACAATGGGACCCAGACTGCTCCATAGGGGCGAGAGCCCCCTCCCCTACCCTCTCCCCCGCCCCCACCCTGGTCCCCACCTCCCTCTGTCCCTGGACCGCAGCAGGCGCGGACTTCTAGGTACTACCCTACTGAGTCTTGCAGGAGAAACGTGGTAGGAGGGCCGGGGCGAGCACCCCAGCTTGCCCCGGACTTGCCAGGAGGCTTCCAGAACCTTCCTCCCTTCCCTCTGAGTCTCCGTTCCTCCCTGATCTGGGCGAGGGGAAAATCTGGGTCTCAGGGCAGGGGTGAGGCGGGAGGAGGGCTGTGCACAGAGAATGGTCCGAGACCTCATCTTCATACCCAAATTCTACGTTCTAGTTCCAAATTCTCGTGCCAATCCTAAGTCCTGGGGGCGCCACACCAGGTGGAAGGAGGTGGGACCCCGGGACACTGGGCCTGGCTGTGAGGGGCGGCAGACAGATGGGGTCGCGGAGACCCAAGTCCCGTCCCCCGGGGAGGACGCCGGAAGCGGCAGGGGGGCTCTTTGTGCTTGGCTGACAAACGCCCCCCAAAGACATCCACGTCGGCCCCCCAAACTGTCCCACATGGCCTCACGGGGCAAAAGCGAGTGTGCGGCTGGGGTCAGGTTAAGGATCTGGCGGTGGGGGAGGGGGAGGGGGCACAGCACGCGTGACGATGGAAGCAGAGGTGGCCTAGAACCTTCGATTCCAGCCCCGAGCTCATCTCAGACCCTTCTCGCCTCCAGACTGGAAGAGGAGACCCGTGCTGTTCTCAGCCCCCCTCTGTTACGGCGGCCGTGGGACCCCTCACGTTCCTCTCTAGAGACACATTTAGCAGGAGACTGTGGGGGGAGCGTTTTGCTCCAGCAAAGCCAGCGTGAACCGGCTCTCCCACGGGCCAGACTTCTGGGGTGCAGGGCACCCCTCTGCTGCAGGCATGACCCTGAGGACTCCCCCCGTGGCTCTCGCGGCTGGAGAGGGCCGTCCCCTGTGGGTGGGAGAGCTTTCCTCTGCAGAAAACTCCTCAGGGCTCCCGGGAGCTGCAGGCCCTTACCCGTGGGTCCCCCGGGTAAGTCACGTGTTAGCTGTGCCTCCCCATGGGGGCACCTAGACAGACTGTCCTTCTAGAACCTCGGCCCTGCCCACAGTGGAGCCTCATGGCCTCTCAATGCCCCCATTCAGTGGCCGCATTGGACCTGCTGGCCCTGCCCGGGGACTCTGAGCCGCAGGACTTGGAAAGAGCCCCCAAATCTTTCCCAGAGCCAGGACCCAAACCCAGAAGGAGGAAAAACCTGCTTTGGCTCCAACTCGGCCTTCGTGTGCGAGGGTTCCGAGCCTGCCCGTTAACTGGGGAGAACACATCCCACCTGACCACTGCTGTTGGCCAAGGGTGGTCCATCGGGGCCTCTGGGGATTCAGGGCTCCCAGGCCCTGCCCCAAGCTACCTGATAGCCGGGCTCCTGGACACAGAATGCTCATTAAGGGCCCATAGAGATCAGAGATCCCCCCTACACATGGGGAAGCTGAGGCCCCCAGAGGGGCTGCCTTCGGCCAAGGTCATAGAAGGGGTCAGCGGCAAAGCCTGGACTAGGTTCCCAGTGCCCTTCGAAGCTGTGATCAGTCATCTGTGTTTCCGTCTTCACAGATTTTAAGTCCACGAGGGTAGGACGGGGTGGGGGAGAGGGGACTGACACCGCTAGGTCCCTAAGGCCAAGCACCGAGAAGGCGCTTAAAAAACGATTTTCGGATGCATGACCCAAATCCAGACCAGTCCATGGACAAGCCCCGAGGATCCGTCACGGAACGGACCCGGACGAATCCGAGCCTCTACCCCAGCTGCGCTCAGTCCCATGGGGCAACCCCTCCACCTCTCCAGGCCTCGGCTTCTGCATCGGTAAAGTGGGAATGCAATGTACCCGCCTCCTGGGGTGGCCCAGAAGTTTCAGGGGTGAACCTATGTCAGAAATCTGGTCTGATGCCTGGCACGGAGGGGTGCTCGACCTCTGAGGATGGGGAAGAGAAGGGCCCCCACCTCGGGAGCCAGAGGGAGACGAGCCCACAAGGGCAGGGCCCTCGGGGAAGAAAGGAGGCGTCCCAGGAGCCAGGCACGGCGGGGGGAGGGAGGGAGGCATGGAGGAGGCAAGAGCACATGGTGGTCCCAGAGCACGACGAGTCCTGGGGGCTGGAGGAGCAGCCGGGCCCGGCCCGGGACGCTGAGCGAGGGGTGCTACCTGTAGTCAGTGTCCCCCACGATTCATGTGCACCCAAAACTTCAGAAGGTGACCATACTTGTAAATGGGACCTTTGCGGTGCCATCAAGGTAAGATGAGGCCATACTGGATTAGGATGGGCTGGGAGCCAGCGACTGGCGTCTTAGAGGAGACACAAGAGGGGGTTTGGACAGAGGGACCCACAGGGAGGAAGGCCGCAAGGCTACGGACGAAGGCCAAGGGTGGCCGGGAAGGCCCCAGAGGCTGCAGGAGATAAGGACGGACCCTCTCCTCCAGCCTCAGAGGGCGCACGGGCTGCCCACACTGGCATCCCAGCCTTCCGGCCTCTGAAAGTGGGAGAGAAGGAATCCCACTGTCTCGAGCCCCCCTCCGTGGCCCTAGGGACCCCGCGGGCCGCCCGGCCCTCTGGTGGCCCAGCTGAGAACAGGGACAGGGGCGTGCCGGCCCCCAGGCGTGGTGATGCGGCCACCAGAGGGCTTGCCAAGCAGCTGAGAGCCGTGCGGAGGCCACAGGCCCCTCAGCCATGGGGTGCAGGGGACAACAGGAAGGCCACCACATCCTGACTGCCCGCCACCCACCTCTCAATGGGACCCTTCAGAGCGAGGGCGCGCTGCCCCCAAGCCGCCCTGCCCTTCCACCTCCGCGGGCCAGCGCTTCCTGCAGCCGGACGCCAGGCCCCTCGGAAGCTCGGCTGGCCACCTGCCAGGCCTAGTGGACGGGCACCGCAGCCTCGCTCCTGGCCGCAGCTTGCGAGGCTGATAGGATCGCGACGAGGACAGCAGGCTGTCATCGCGGTGGGCTTCTGGCTCCTGGGAGCCAAGGCCACGAGGCCTTGGAAGTGCCGGGGGGAGAAAAATGAATGAGGTGGGGTCAGGCAGAGGGGGCAGCATGGGCTGGGCCACGCCCCCCTGAGGGCGCGCCTGGACCGGGGTCTCATCCCCTGTGCACGGCGGAGGGCAACTCCTCCCTGAGCTGCAGGGCCTCCTCCACATGCCTTAGTTTCTGGACTTGTAAAGCCCGAGTGGAGGGCCCAATGATGGCCCTGCGGTTCCCATTGGCTGGCAGCCCCAGAAGCTCTCTGTAGCTGACCGTCCCCATCCAGGAGGCCCATTCCACGCTAAGAACCGTGAGTTTGAGGCAGAACATCGGCCGCGAGAGCCCCAAGCCCGGCCCCTCGGAGTGTGTGGGCTCCCAACTCGGGGCCAGTCCCGTGTCTGGCAAAGCTCTGATGCCTCACCCCCTGGGGAGGGCGGGGGTGACCAAAGGGACGGGGGACACAGGGGTGACGGTGGGCACCTGGCTCTGGGCCTCGAATGCCAAGCCCACACTTCCTCGAGCCCCAGGGGCCCGGCACGGAGCCTGCACCCCGTGACTCGGGCCCCTCCCCACCAGAGGCAGGGGCAGGCATCCTCTGGGTTCACCTGCACCACGTCTCAGAGCTGGGGCACCCGGGGCTGGGCTGCGAGGGTCCCTCTGGGGCTCGGTGCCCCTCAGGGGATGGACGGCAGCCCCGGATCAACCCGGACAAAGGCGCCGGTGTCCAGCCCAAGCGACAAGGTCACCCAAGAGAAAAGGCCTGCTCCAAGGTCGGTCTACACAGCCATTCCAGAAGCAGTGATGCCCCAGGCTCTGGTGCCGGGCGGGGAAGGAAAGTCGAGGGCCGAGGGCGGCAGCGCCGTGGACTCGGGGCCTCGCTGCAGCCTCATGACGAGGGGGGCCGCGGCTGTGCCCATCCTGCAGGCGAGGAGACTGAGCAGCGAGGTCCGCCCAAGAAGGGCTCTGTGAAAGCCGATACCCCTGCCTACAGAACGAGACCCCCTCGTCCTGTCGTGACCTGACCCTAACGTTCCTGAGCCTCCCAGCCCCCACTGTTCCTCTTATGGTTCCCTCAAGCTCTGCTCCAGAAGCCCCAGGACACAGCCCGTCATCACCAGCCTCTGAGCCTCCACCAATGCTGATCCCTCCATCCAGAACGCCCTTCCCTGCTTCCCCAGCCCATGAAATCTGCTTGGCTAACCTCCTCTGCAAAGCACTCTGTCACTCTCATGCCCTCTACTGGGGGGCATTGGGGCTCCTCGGCCCGGGAGGGCAGCGCTGAGCTCACAGTAGGGGCTTAATAGATGCTTGCAGAAGGATGAGTGGCCCACCTACCCCGCTGCGCCTGAGGGAATGGAGCAATCACCCTCTGATCCCCCAACCTGAGAAGGAAGGTGCCTGAGAAAGCCCTGCCACATGGCCTTCCAGAACTGTTTGAATGCCCCCAAGGACAGGGAGCTCACTCCCTCTGGGAAAGCCCGGTCTATAGCCACACGGTTTAAACTGAAATTCTTGTTCAGGGCAGCTGTTCCCCCTCCCCCACCTAAGCTCTTGGGGCATCGTGGGAGCCCCGCAGGTGTGCAAGGCCACCAGGACTTCCTGAACCCCATTCTGAGACACGGATAACCAACTTCTTTCTCCCACAATTCCTTCCTTCCTGCCTGCTCTCTTTCATTCATCCACTCCCCTATT
The DNA here is from genome assembly GCA_028646535.1 of Procyon lotor. NCBI lineage: Eukaryota > Metazoa > Chordata > Mammalia > Carnivora > Procyonidae > Procyon > Procyon lotor. The sequence goes on from JAQQSY010002471.1 coordinate 4,828, forward strand.
CACTCATTCATCTGTTCTTCCATGGCCTGGGGTCGAGGTACCACGAGGGGGTCTCCGCCCACATCACCTAATTGACCTGACCGGCCACACGTCCCATTTCACAGCTGGAGTCACTGAGGCCCGTGACTATGAAATGGGCTGCCTGCTAGTAGGTGCTGAAGCCACACCTCAAATGCCTGTGGCGCCCACCTCCCCCTGCGCTCCACCCCCACCACCCCTACCCAGAGCCTCTCCTGGCCTCCGTCCGAGGGAGGGGCCCAGGGAGGAGGGCCTCTGCCGGGTCCCCAGGGCTGCCGAGGGCTCAGGGAGAGGGAGGAGGGAGCAGAGGGAGCGAGGAATCCAGATCCCGCTCTCGTCGAGGCCTTGCCCTTCAGCTGGGAGCGGACAACCTCTCCTGACAGCTGGGCGGGGCTGGTGACAGCAGGGATGCGTCGTGACAGCCCTCCGGCCCCCACCCGGCCAGCCCGCTGAGACGCAGAGGCCTCGCCACGTGCCCCGTGGGAGTGTTTCCTGCTCACCCCCCAGGGGGCTCCCTCCCGCACTTCTGCATCCCTCCCCAAGCCACCTGCCGAACCCCCCCCCCGACCACGTGACCCAGGCCATCGGCAGAAACACCAGGGTGGGAGAGGGAGCAGAGCAAAACCCAGAGCCATCTTCCCGGGGACTCCGCCGAGGCAGCCTGGCTTAGTGGAAAGAGAATGGGCTTTAGAGCCAGACTGCCTGGGTTTGAAACCCAGCCCTGCCACCTGCCGGCCATGGGGTCTGGGGCACCCACCCCTCTGGGTGCAGAGCACCCCTATATAACACAGGGGATTCCCATGGAAAACACTCCCCACAAGAGGGTGGGAGCCTCCAATGGTAGGCGTGGGGCACACAGTGGGTCCTCGGCAAATGTCCCCTCCACAGGAGGCAGGGTGCACACCTATGTCAAGAGCACAGTCCTTCCAACAACAACTTCAGCTAAGTGACACTTTCCAGTCTCCCCGGTCCCCAGGGCCACTCTGTGAAAACAGAATTGTGCTCCCATTTTTCAGACGGTAAGACTGGAACTCTAAGGGTGAAAGAAACAGACCAGGACTGATACCAGGAGGGACTGGACTGAATCCCTGGCTCCTGGCAGCCGGCGGGACCCCACCCGGCCACTCAGCCCCAGACTGAGCTCTCACCACCCTGTTCTTCCTCCGTGGACCTGGGCACAGCAGCCCCTCCAAGCAGCTTCCCTGGACACCCCCCCACCCCCCCGCTGACACTCCGCTGGGTTCACCTGCCTTCACTTCCAGAGCCTTGCATGTGGGATTCGGAACCCACCTCCTCAAAGTCAAGGACTACATCTTGATCCCCCAGGCCAATGGGACAATCTTTCACCGAGCCCCCCTCAGGAGGCCCACGAGCTGCATTTCACCCAATCCCGGTACCCAAAGGACGTCTGATTCTCCTGAACAGCCCTCTTGACTCCTCCGTGGGCCGATTTGCCCCAAGACTATTGTAACAAATCCGGTTTCCCTTTTTGTTTTGGCTGCTAGGCTGCTCATTTGCCATTGGGTTTGATTCCTTTCTTCCTATCATGTGCCCTCCCTGGGAATACCCTCAGCTGTTCGTGATTTTACCTGAGTATCAACATATACTTTAAGGAAATCACCTCAAGCCCTTTGAACTACAAGCAGTGATGATGAATACATAAATAACATCTGACACCACCACTAAGTGACAATTGTGTAATAACGCGAGATTTACGGACTTCCCCGCGTGTTACAACACCCGGCAAATGCACGTTATGAGAACTAGAATTATCAGAGCATTTTATATACGTATAAAGAAAGAGGGGGCCTCAAGGACATGGCAGATTTCAGGGACAACGGGAGTCTTGGCCTTCGGCGGGGCGGGGTTGGGAGGTGGGCATCAGGCTGCTGTAGGCCAAGCCAGTGAGCTCCCAAAGCCCCGGTGCTCTCTGCACAGGGTACTGGAATTCCAAACGCTCCTTTCCTTTCCTGCACCTTATTTGAAAGTCAAAACAGATCCTCCTGCATCTGAATCCAGATTGTCTGCAAAGCCTGAGCTCCTGGGAGGGCTTGGGGAACACCTGTGACTTTTGAGGGGCTGCCATGTGGGGGGTGGAGGGGGTCACTGCCTCTCCCAGGACATCCCCGCCCCTCCTCCTGCACGTCCGGCTTCCTCCCCTTGTGAGTCCCTCAGTGACATTCACGCGGAGAGGCGCAGCTCCATAAGGCCCGCTGCAAAGCTGGAATGAACCAGACCCAGCCTTCCCCCAGAGAAGCCCAGGGCGCCGCAGGGAGCTGGGCACTGAACGGACGCTGACGGGGGCGAGGCTGCATGGAGCGCAGGGCAGCCAGGCGGAGTGGGGAGGGAAGGGGAAGGGAACAGGTCTCTTCCAGAGGGAACAGCATGAGCCAGGGCTAAGGACAGGAGGCTGTGATGGGGCCCAGGGACGGGGCAGCAGAAGGGACAGGGCTGGCCGGGCCGCTCCACCGAACACCCCCTTTATCGGTCCCCAACAGAGAGCCACCCCTGAAGCAAACAGACAACGTCATCAAGATTACTTGCCGTCGTGGGCTCGCCGCACAGCCAACCCCGTACGTGCCCACCGCCCGACCTCTCTGCACCGCCCAGCGCCTTCTGGGCTCCATGCCGCCCCTCTGGCCCACCACCCAGCATTCCTCATGGGACCTCCTTCATCCTCTTCATCCCCTCTGCTCCCACTCCCGGGCCCGGGCCCTCAGGTCCGTCTGTAGCCGCGAGGACACGTGTTAGGTGTCCAGGGCCCCGGCCGTCAGACCACGTCCCCTCTGGTCTGCCCAGCGCACTGCACACGGCCCGTCTGGTATGCCCCGCACAGCTCAGGGAGGAAGTGGCCTGCCTCTTGGCGGAATCTCACCGGGAATGAACCACTGTCACGTGGCCCCCACCGCTGTATCATTTCCACCCGAGCGTGAACCCTGGGGAACGAAGTCGTGGTGGGAAATGGGCCTCAGATCACGCCACTCCCCCACACCCTCCTCACGCCCCTGAAGTCAGGTCCCCTGCCTTCCCAGACCTAGGAGGCCCCTGGGATTGGAGCCCTCTCCTTGCTCCGGCTCGGCCCCCAGACCCCTCCCTGGCCCTGAACCCACAGGTCTCCCCCTCCCCGGCCTGGCCTGGAACATTCTCCCAGCTCAGCTCTCGCACTCCCGTCCATCTGAAACTACCTGGCTCACAGACTCGTCCACTCCTTCTGTCTCTTGCCCTTGCGGGAACATCAGCTCCATGAAAGTAGGAACTTGGCTTCAGTCGCCGTTTTGCAAGAACAGTAAGCACCCGTAAGCAAAGTAAACAGGGACTTTGTTTAAGTGAATCCATAAACCGAATGGACCCGAGTAACAGAGCACCCCAAGCAGCTGGCGCTCACCCCGTCCCATCCAGCCCGGCCTCTGCAGCCTTCCACAGGCACATGACAGGGACACAGGGGCCCCCCACATGGCACACGGGATAACTCTGGCCGACAGCGTCCAAGAGTCATGAGGCCCTGCCCTTCCATCCGGAAATAGCGGCTCCTCCAAACGTGCGGGTGTGTTTGCATTTCCAAGTCCCCCATGAGTAGCCGACTGGGGCGTGTGTCAGCTGCCGCCCAGGCCATCTGGCTGCGGACTCAGAAATGTGCGTCCTCTAAATAAACTGTCAAACGTGAGTCTGCCCAGCAGGTAACATCACACACCTCGGGAAGAGGTAAAAAACCTGGCCCTTTCTGCATTCATTGTTTCCAGGTGTCAGTAAAAAGCTCTTTCTTCTATGGGGATCCAACGTCCCGCCCCTAAAACCACACGATCCCCAGCCCTATGCACCAAGCGGACCCACACGGACTCAAGAGAGGTGAGATTTTCCTTGAACCACCACTAGTATGGAAAGACATGCTCCCCGGAGAGAGTTCTCGAAAAATCTCCAGCATAAAACTCTTTGATTATTGTTTTAACCACTGGGAGGGGAAAATCCACCGTTAAGTGATATACAGATTTCCGTATCTTTGCAAGAAGAGTGCACTATCGCTCAGTATCTGACAGCACAAACTCAACCCTCTGTGAGAGCCAGGAGGATAACACACAGGGGAAACATGGTGGGGGTGAAGCTTCAGGGAGTAGGGGGGGCCTGCAGCCAAGTGGAGAGAGCACCCCCTTCCCCCCCAAGGGAGGGGTGGCCACTGCTCCACACACGCAGAGTGGTGACAGCTGGGCACACGAAATCAGGGTCACCCAAATTTTGATTTTTCCAGAGAACCCAGAATTCGGATCTTTATATTAAATATCACTCTTTGGAAATGTCGGAAAATGCCGTGCAAGCCAGGTAACACAAGTCAGAGGGTCGGATTTGATCTTGAACCAATAAAACCCAAACCCAGCTTAATTCATAACCAGGAGGACTGAAGCCTCCACCCCAGCAGCACTGGTGAAAGAGGAGGCAGGTCTGTTTCCGAGTATAACTGTTTACCGCCCATCTTCACACAATATCTAGTAATCAATCAAAAATTACAAGACATACACACACACACACACACACACACACACACACAAAGGATTACAAGACACATTGAAAAACAAAGGCAACTCAAAACAACCCAAATGGTGAAGGGAAAAGCAGACTGTGGTCTACCCCTACAAGAGGACACCACCCAGCAACAGAAACAGACAACTAACACTTGCCAGGATGCGGGTGAATCTGAAATGCGCTGCACTAAGCAAGAGGAAACAGACTAAAAGGTTACAGACCGTGATCGTGCACGGAATCACACCATCGCTCACGTGGCATTCTGGAGAAGGCAACACTATGGTGATAAAACCAAATCAGTCATCGCCACGGGGCTGCAGTAACGCAGAAGACTGGCCCCAAGGGACATAAGGGAATTCGGGGGACAACAGATTGTCCTAAGTCTCAACTGCAATGGAGCTGATAGGACTATGTGTGTGTCGAAATTCACAGCATATGTGTGTCGAAATTCACAGCACTGCACGACGAAGAGGGCCCACCATACGGAATGTAAATTCTATCTCAAAAAACCTGGAGGGGAAAAAAGAATGGGCAGGCCACGGGTGATGGGCTCCGTGGGGAGTAGCTAAATAACTGCACCCACAGAGGGGCCCCTAGGGGTGCCGTAGGTTAAGCGTCCCACACTTGCTTTCGGCTCAGGTCATGATCTCAGGGTTGTAAGATCAAGCCCTGTGTCGGCCTTTGTGCTCAGCGAGGAGTCTGCTTCCAGACTCTCTCTCCCTCTCCCTCTGGCCCTCCTGCTCATGCTCTCTCTCTCTCTCTCAAAATTCAACCTTTAAAATAATAATAATTATTGCACCCACTGGAAAAGTACCAACTGCACAGCAGCTACTGAACTAAGGATTCATCACAACCCGAACGGTAGATTCCACCAACAGTTTACAAATCAAATCAGGCACTAAAGAGAAAAACGGGGGTTGCCCAAGCCCACACAGCAGGGAGCACGGAAGCTGGAGCCCCTCAGGCACGTCTGACACCCTGGTGTGTGCCCAGGGGGAGCCAGCGCCCAGGCCCAGCCCCTGCACTGTGAGGTCTGTGAGCCCCTGAGGGCAGGCGGGGGCTCCCCATTGAGCCTCTGGGACCTGTAATGCCTTGATCCTATTAGAGGTCATATGCCAAGCAGCCCTGTCTTGGCACCACCCTTGGGACCGGGTGACCATGGCGATGAATGCAGCCCAGCCACCTGCTAGGCAGATGGATGGTCTTCAGTGGCCTCCCTACCTCCCTGAGCCTCAGTTTCCCCGTCTGTAAAATGCAGTGATACCTACTGACAGGATGGCTTGAGGACCAAACAAAATGCATAACCAACATGAAGAGCCAGCGAGGGGCACATAGTAGGTGCTCAAGGAATGTGGTTACAGTTGCGGTCAGTAGACCCAGCCCGGCGCTAGCCTCTGTCTTCCATTTCCTTCCCACTAGTCTGGACCCTGTTCTGAACCCGTATTCGTTGTTCCTGCCCCCAAGCCCTTGCTAGAAGTTTCTTCTGCTCTGCATGCCACCCGACCAGCCTTCCCTACTTCGCACACGCTTCAAGGTGAGTTCAAACAAAACCTCCTCTCCTGGCCGGCCTCCAACCCCATAAATCAGACCAAGGAAGAGAGAGGGGAGCATTGTGGGTGGGGGTGACCTTACCCTTCACACCTAGCAAGCCAACAGTGTGATACCCCCCCCCAACAGCCCCTGGGGAAAGAACAAGGGAGCTGGACAGGGCCCCGGAGATCTGGGTTTGAATCCTGACTCTGCCACCGGGGCGGGGGGGCCCAGCTGGCCCTCTCCGGGAGGCCTCTGTGGGCAAGGCCATGAGTTGCTCGAGGAATGAAGGAGCCGGGAAGGGAACACATACACGCACAAAAGGATCAAAAGGGACCTGACCTCTTTCCCAAGGACGGCCAGGCTCATGAATCCGTGCCCCCCCCCACCTGTGCTCGCGCCCCGCCCACCCCTCCCCCACAATCCCTCCAGAGCTCCCTTCCCAGGCACTTATGTAACAAACCATGTATTTACTCTGCTTCTCTGTTGCCTCCCCCCCTCCCCTCCCCAGAACATCAGCTCCGTGAACGCAGGGTTTTTCTGATTAACTCACTGCTAAGTCTCCCCGGAGCCTACTTAGCACACAGTAGGCGTCCCATGCGCACTTGCTGAATAAACGGCTTATCCTCCGGCTTCTGTATTTGGAACCCTTGATTGGGCATTCATGCCAACCGAGGCTTACTGGGCTTCACACAGATGCAAAAAATCGCAAACACTTGAATCTCCCGGCGCTAAAACGTGGAAGACTCGGACGGGGACAGAAGGGTTAATTCCCCATCAGGGCTGAGACAGGGGAGAAGCCGCGGGACAGCATGAGTCACGCTGGATGGCCATGACCTTTCATCCTGAGCGATACCGCCTCCCGAGTCAATTACCGCAGACAGGCGAGCCGCACACGGTGCTGCGTGTGTGCAAGCTTAGAAATAATGACCCCCCCCAGCCCCCACCCCGGCCAGGAGGTGAGGCTCCCACCCCGCCGCTCGCCCTGGAGTGGTGGGCAGACACGGGGTGCAGATCAGGTGCGTCAGGGAACCCCTCCTCTGCCAGGGCCCCGGGCCTCCGCCTTCCGTGAGGCAGAGATGTGTGAATCTACTCAGGACATTCGCGGGGCACCAGAAACTCTGTCCTGAAGCCAAGAGGACTCCCGTGCCGTCCGGGGGCTCCCACCCGCAGCGTCCGGGCTCGCACCCGGTGCCAGGGCCCTTCCCCTCCTCATCACAGCACCTAAGAAGGGGAGGGAGGGCCCCAGACCCCCCCCGAACATCCTAGCCCTCGGCCCCAGAAATGGGGTGATGACGCAGAACCCCTATGGTATGTCCGACCCAACGAGCCCCCCCCCCCCCCCCCCCCCCCGGCTTGGAGAGAAGGAAGGCTGACGCCCAGGGGCCCACACAGGGGCCGCCGCGCCCGAGGAAGGAGCAGCAGGCAGGCTGGGCAGAGGTGCGGCCAGGCCCGGCCCCGCACGGAGGTCTGCGCAGACACGCCGCTGGCGCACCCCTGACACCAGTCCCGCCCAGGCTGGGACTGCGACACGTGTCTGCACGGACACCCGCTCTGTGATTCCACCCAGCCTTTCCAGCATGCTGCTCCTGCCCCCACCACCGCCACGGGGACCCGCTCCTGTGCCGGCCCGGCCCCTGCCAACTCCCCGGTCATCCCCCGCCCCCACGCACCGGGCACTCGCAGGCTTGTCCTTCCCGGGTCCCCAGCCCCCAGCATCGCGCCGGGCACAGAGTAGGTGGGCTGATACTTATTGAGTGAGCAAGTGGGTCTGTTTCCCCAGGACCCTGGGGATCCCTGACGCTTTGCTCTGGTGCCCCTACGGCTGTCTGCGCCCATGGCGGCTTGGGGAGAGTGACAAGGGTGTCTGGGCATCCTCGGACCCTAGGGGCTCTCGTGAAGGGCTCGAGGAAGTCTGCCTACTTCAGGGGGGAGTCGGCTCTAGTGATGAAAAAGACAGCCCTGAGAGATCTGAATTCCCTAATTCAGAGCCTCAGGAGTCGGTGGGTGGCAGGAGGGGCGTTCAGGGGCCCCTGGGGTCCCGCCTCTCCCCCACAGGAGGTGGAGGCCCCTCTCCCCCAGCTGTGACTCCCCCATGGGGGGCTGGGACTTCCGCTAACAGGTTTGGAATGGCTGGAAACCGCACAAGGACAGTCTTTGGGTCCCTATTTATTTCTTGTACGAACAGAATCTTCGGTGCTCTCCCATAACTCACCTTGTCACCCTCAATGGCTAATAACAAGAGTTAACATTCTCTAAGCTAAGCACTTTAAATTCCTTACCTCATTTAATCCATGTACAGAGTCAGGAAGGCTGGATAACGTGTCCAGGGCACGCGGCAGCCCTCCCAGAGCACTTACTAGGTACCGTCCCCAGCTCTTCGCTCATGATCACCCATTCACCCCAGACACACTGTGCTCGGGGCTGGGCTGCCCCAGCGTGCAGGAGGTGCTCAGCGAAAGCTTACTGAATGCTCCTTTCTGTCTCTTTTCTTGTATCCCTGACACTTAACACTGGAGATGCTCAATAAATATTCATGGTTAGGGTGGGTAGGAGCTCAAAAGAATGAAGGAAAGGAAGAAGGGACGACAGGAGAAAGGATGGAAGGATGACCAATGGAAGGAAGGATGGGTGGAATAACAGAAAGATAGATGATGGTTAGATGGATGGATGGGTGGATGGATGGATAGGGGATGAGTGGGTGGATGGAAGGATGGATGGATGGATGGGGGTGGGTGGATGGATGGAGGATGGATGGATAGATGGATGG
>JAQQSY010002472.1:0-13659 GCA_028646535.1 Procyon lotor
GAGCCACCAACAGCCAGGCTCGGCCATCCTCGCTAGGGCTGCAGGCGTGAGCGGCCCCCACCCCCAGCAGGGCTGTCCCCTTCGCGGCCCCCAGAGCAGGTGCTTCCTCTGAAGGCCCCCGCGGAGGCGTCAGGGTGACGAGAAGGGGGTTCTTCGGGCTGTCTTTCCAAGGGGTATTTTCGGGGCACAGTGGCAGCGAGAGGGTTATTCTCTCGAGGTGGGGGGGCGCCGTCACTGCAATGGGAAACCAAGGCGGAGTTTAAGTCACTGCAGGAGGGAAGCCAGGCCCGAGGTGCGGAGGGTGCAGGGGGGACCCCCGCTGGGCCCACTGCCCCCACCCCGCTGACCATCTCCCCACTGCGTTGGGCCCACGGCAAGTCCGCCCCCCCCACCCTCCCCGCAGGGCCCCCCTGCCTGCCCCGCCCCCTTCCCGCCTAGGTGCGCACCTGCCCGCCCGCTGCCCCCCCACCCCGGGCCCCTCTCTCCTCCCCCCCAACCCCGGGACCCCCGCCCACCCGCCGCTCCCCACCCCCCCGACCCCGGGCCCCCCGCCCCACCGCCGCTCCCCCCACCCCGACCCCGGCCCCCCCGCCCGCCTCCCCGCGTCCCCCGCCCTGCGGCACCAGTTCTCCGAACGCGCCGAGAAGGTTCACGCTCAACCCCGGGAAGGACGTGGAGAATCTTAATAATTCTGTCTAGCGGCCCAAACTTACTTGATGGCAGAACTTTCTAGTCTTTTTTTTTTTTTAAGGTACGACTCTGATGAGGCAACAGGCTTTGGGAAAAGTCGAATTCGTTCGATTCCCTTTCTAAGCCTCCTTGTCCTTAATTGCGAGCAGCACAGTTGCTCTGGGGGCTTCCGGGGAAGGTGGGGGGCTGTGTGGTTGGATTTATTCCCTGCGGTCGCCTGTCCCCTCCCACTTCTGGGGGGCTCGTGATGCAGGCAGGGGTCAGAGGTGGTTTGCCAGGACTCTCCTTTCTGGAGCTTGGCTTTGTTTTGGAGAACAAAGGCTTGCGGGGGCGTCTGCTGGGGCCCAGAAGGGAGCCCGGTCGGGAGAAGCCGGACTGAAGGGGAGGAAGCCGCAGCTTGAGACCCCTTGGGGGTCCCGGCTCTCCCAGTGCAATGGGATCCCCTGGAACGGGAGATGGGGAGGCTGGCCCCGTCTGACTCAGCCTCAGGCCTTTCACAGCCATCCTTCTGTGAAAACCAGCTTTCCCTCACCAACGTGGGACTGACCGCCAGTGCGGGACATACTTTGTTTTTTCCCCTTAAAACCACCTCATGAATTCAGTCCTTTTTACTTGGACTCTCACTGTGGCCGTAGAAAATTGTATCCAGCCAATGTCACCAATGACACGCATCGTGCTTTTCTTGAGACAGAACTGCTTAACATCCGTGAAACACCTTTAAAGTGTGCGTCCAGGCGTTGGTGGCACACTCACCACTGAATGGTGTGCGGAATGCTCACGGACGTGCGTCCCCCGCACTCCGCCTGGGGACAGCTGGTCCCTCGGGAGCAAAGCCCCACAGCTGAGCAGTGACTCTCCATCTCCCCCCGCCCTCCGGCAACCACGAACCTCTTTTTCTCTGTGATTGTGCGTGCTCCAAAGATTTCATTTAAGGAACTTGTACATCTGTCATCTTTTGTGATGTTCGGTGCTTCTTTCCTTTTTGCGACTGAGAAACATTCCACTTCGAGGACAGAACCCTGGGGTATCCATCCGTCACGTGACAGGTACTCGGGTTGCGTCTGCTTTCTGGACTTTACACGAAATACTGCTGTGAACATTTGCGCACGACTTCTTTGTAAGCACGGGTTGTCGCTTCTCCTGGGTGTGTAAGTCGGGGCGGAAGGCTGGGTTCTAGGCAAACTTCATGTTTCGCATTTTCCCCAGAGTGCACGCTTCTCCCAAGCGGCTGCACCGTCTCACGACCCCACAAGAAATATGTGGGGGTGGCGGTTTCTCCACATCTTCACTCGTTCCGCTCTTTTTTGTTTTCGTCATTCCCGTGGGTGCGAATGTGTATGGCACTGCGGCTTCGGTTTGCCTTTCCCTGATAACTGATGACGGCGAATGCCTTCTCCTGTGCTTACTGGCCATTTATATAGATTCTTGGGAGAAATGTCTCTTCAAGCCCTTTGTGTATTTTTTAATTGGGTTATTTGTCTTTTTATTGAGGTTTTTTTTTTTAAGATTTCATTTATTTATTTGAGAGAGAGCTCACAGGAGCCGGGGGAGGCGCAGATGGAGAGGGAGAGGCAGGCTCCCTGATGAGCAGGGAGCTTGACTGGGGGGCAGAGCTCTGGGTCCCAGGACCCCAGGATCATGACCTGAGCTGAAGGCAGATGTTTAATCAACTCAGACATCCAGACACCCCCATTACTGAGTTTTAAATATATTTATTTATATTTTATTTATTTATTTGACAGAGAGAGAGAGAGAGATCACAAGTAGGCAGAAAGGCAGGCAGAGGGGGAGGGAAGCAGGCTCCCCGCTGAGCAGAGAGCCCAACACGGGACTCAATCCCAGGACCCCGAGATCATGACCTGAGCCGAAGGCAGAGGCTGTAACCCACTGAGCCACCCAGGCGCCCCTATTATTGAGTTTTAACAATTCTTTAGGTGTGTTGGATATAAGTCTCTTATATATATCATGGGCAAATATTTTCTTCCAATTGGGCATTGAACTTTTTCCTCTTTGGGTCGTGTCCCCTGAAGCAGAAATGTTTTTACCGTAGTAGAGTCTGATTTTTCTATTTTTTTTCATCACTGGTACTTTTGGTGTCGTGTCTAAGCGACGACCGCCTACCCCAGCGTCAGCTGGACTAGTTATCTGCTAGAATGCCGTCTCGTTAGACCTGCTCCCCCGTGTCCGTCACTGTGCGTCCCTTGCCTGCCCTATGCGTGTCCCCGTCTGACACATTGTGGATGTGCCGGCCACCCGCTGGACATCTGTCTTCCCGCGCTAGACCGTACCTTCCTCGAAAGCAGAGCTTCTCGTGTTTGTGCTCGGGGCTGGATGCCCGCTGTCAGGCAGGCCGTGGTGGGGGGTCCCCACGCCCCGGAGGAGACGGCCGGCCGGGCGGAGCACCAGGCCACTGGCCAGAGCTTCGGAGCAAAGGCCCCGGGCGGCTGGAATCCTGCAGACCTTCCTGGAGGAGGCAAATCAGCCAAACCAAAACAGCACAAGGGTCGTTCAAGAGCAGATAAGTATCTGAGGAGACTCCCTCAGCTGGAGGATGTGTGACCAGCTACTCGAAGCCCCCGGGTAGGGGAAAGCGCCCTCCTGGCGAGACGCGCGGGTCAGCCGGCGGGGGTCTGGCCGAGGCCGTGCGGACGGGGGCCCGCTGCCCTCCAGCCTGACCCCGACCTCGCTCGGCCTCCAGCCGCGGACTAGAACTGGCGTCCGGCCTGGATGTGGCAGTCAAGGGACTCCTCAGGTTTCCTGACTGTGGGAGCCGATTCCCCGCAGTGAACCCTCCGCGTGCGTGCGTGGTGGTCGGGGTTCCCCCGAGAAACACCACCCGTGGGATGAACACACAGACACACGCGTGTGGGGTCCCGGTCCTCAGGGGAACCCTGCTCTTCCCCCGCGTGGACCCAGCTGCACCCTGGAGGCCAACGGGGCCTTGAACGGGAGTCGCACTTTTATCTGAAAGGAAAGCAACTCTTACAAAGGGGGTTTAACAATTCTCTTAGTCAGGACCCGTGTCCATCGGTGATGGAAACTTACTGGGATTCATTCGCATTGCACTGTGTAGACCTAGGTTTTAGCTCCTGCTAAATTCTGTCTCTGCCCGGCCGCGCTCGGGGCTCAGCGCCCTCGGGCCTGTGTCAGGTACACACCGGAGAAATCTCTGAACTGTTGGAAATGAAAGTGAAACCCAGCACCGAGTAGGTTGGTAAAGCAAATACATGTTTCACTGGCCCTGAATTCAGTGAAAAGATACAACTGTTTTTCTAGAACTGTGTTAATTTGCCTCGAATCCCTACTTTGTCCAATATAGGAAACTTAATGCAGTCACGTGCAGATGAGTATGACCAGGAATACGGTGCCTTGAACTGCCTCGGGTTTTGTTTTATTATTTTCTTAAGCTCTTATTTATTAATTCAAGTGAGAGACAGAGCATGAGCAGGGGCAGGGGCAGAGGAAAGCAGACCCCCACGGAGCAGGGAGCCCGATGCAGGACTCGATCCCAGGACCGTGGGAACATGACCCGAGCCGAAGGCGGACGCTTCACCGGCTGAGCCGCCCAGGCGCCCCTGTCAGGTTTTAAGTCCATGGATTGAAAGCCTTTCCCGCTGAGTTGTCCCCCTGAGGTCTAGGCGTGGCCCAGAAAGGCCGGGTCAGGGGGCCGTGCCCCAGTGTGAGCCGAGCAGCAGGGAGTGAGTCGGCCCTCCTGGGGCTGCCCTGTCCGGACGGGCGATTGTTGCAGGGTCCTCCCTGGTTCTCAACCTTGGCCACCCGACCTCAGGGACGCTCCTGGGCCAGCCTGTGCTTCTGTGAGTCGGCGTCACGGAGGCAGTGTGACCCCGTTGCCCCCCCCAGCCCCATAGCATGTGCTGCCATCCATCAGCAGAGCGAGGTGTGGGCTCAGCCCACTGGGTCCCCTCCGGCGGCCCTTGTCCACTTTTGTCTCCTGGTCATGCCAGATGTGATCTGAGACGTCACCTGTGTCGTGTGCGCTCTCTCCAAGCTCTAGGAAGTAGCAGGCCTGAGGATCCTCTCGCTCAGAGCCCAAGAGTGACCTGGGGCTTCCTCCCCCGCCCGCCTGCGGCCAGCGCGGTTCTCCCCTTGCGGACAGCAGGGCTGGCCCCTCTGGGGGCTGCACTTGCACTTTGCTTTCCTCAAGACCTCATCTGCTGTGAGTTTCTGAATCTCATTTGGAAGCTACGTGCCTGTGTTGGTCAGGATGTCCCTTCGTGAACGGATCCTGAACGAGCTCAAATAAAACAAGGTGGTGCTCATGCAGGGTCTCTGGACGCTGACTGGCCTGCTTTCTTATGCACCAGTGACTTCACCTGGTTTTCATAGTCCTCATCGTAAAGTGGGGGCGACGACCTGCGCCACTCAGGGAGTCCTCGTGAGCACGGAATTGGGAGGAGGGCGTGGCCAACACAGATGCTCAGTGTCTGCTAAGGGAGGTCATCTGGGTCCGGGCGAGGCTGGCGGGCAGCGCGGCTCCCACAGCAGGGGGTCCAAGGGAACCTGTTCAGGAGGGAGATGACTGATGGACGGGAACACGACTCTCAAACACAGGAGGTAACGTCCGGGCTTCCAAGGGCGAGCCGATGCAGCAGAGAACGAGGTTAGGGACACGGGATGCTCAAAGGGCAGGTGTACATTCAGGAGTCCGAGCCCCAGGAGACGGGGGCGCCATGGGAGATGTGCCCGGAGGGCCCACTGATGGACCTTCACAATTTATTGTGAAGGCTAGTACTTAGTACTAAGTAACTAAGTACTTAACTAAGTAAGTACTAAGTAATTAGTACTTAGTTACTTAGTACTAAGTAAGGGCCCAGCAGAAGGCCATGGGCAAGCTTCTAGGGGAGGGTTGTCAAGAAGAACTAGGCTCCGAAGCCGGTTTACATTTTTAGAGACTTAACAAAGACTTGGTTGAGCCAAAGGAGGGGAGAGAGCTTTCTTCAAATAATTGCAAGTTTGTCAGATCAAAGAGGGAGCGGACTTATCCCTGTGCTGAAAGCCAGTATCTTGGACTAGAAGTCAGAGAGCCCCAGAGTCCCGGACGACTTCAGCTGGAACCTTCTGGCACCCAGAGCCGTCAGCAGTGGTCCGTCCGGTGGGCATTGCGGTAGCTCGTCCTCCAGCCCTGGGTGTGAAGTCGGAGGAGCGTCTATCAGGAGCGGGAAGGAAGAGATCTCGCGCTGCTGGTGAAGGTTGAGCCCATGCTCCCACGGGCATGATTTCACGTGGACAAAACTCAGTAGCTCAGAAGGGTTAGCAAACGGGGTGTTTGGATGCATGCTTTTTTTAGTTAATGCAAGGGCAAGCCGGTAAATATTTTTTTTCTTTCTTTAAAGATATTTTATTTATTAATTTGAGACAGAGAACATGATAGAGAGAACACAAGCAGGGGGAAGGGCAGAGGGAGAAGCAGGGTCCTCACCGAGCAGGGAGCCCCACGCGGGGTTGATCCCAGGACCCTGAGGTCACGACCTGAGCCGAAGGCAGACGCCTCACCGACAGAGCCCCCCCGGCCCTCCAGGCTTTGCTATTCTTATGAGAACAGCAGCGGGTGTGTATTACCTGGAAAATGTTTAGGAGTCGTCTCGTTAGCCGTGTGAGATGTTCAGGTCTGCGAATGTGTAGGTTCGTCTCTCCGGGAAGTATGACGATGCAGACCAATCGCAGACCATGTGCACAGGAAGTAATGGCAAAGCAGCAAAGGCTTCGGGGAGAGGAGACCATCGGCTCCAAACCCAAGGACACCTCGTGTCCTGCCTTCTGCTCCTAACCCCCTCCTTCTGCCTTCCACACATTACGTGCGTGTTTGGTTGATAAGTGTTGCTCCTCAGGGCTCCTTTTGCCTCGGGACATGGACACGATGGAGACACCTCTCCCCAGAGCTCCCGGCTACAGAAGGTCGATGGAAAATCAGACGTGTGCATATTTAAGGATTCAAATTACGATTGGCTCTACCGAGTACCAACCTGCAACGTGAGTTGCCAACTGGGTTTATGGATGTATTAAGTCAGGAAATTCACTTAAACACAGGCAACATTTTATTCGGTTTCACAGGAAATGAGTACTTTAACAAAAATCCCGTCTACAACACGTCCGGTGCCCTCCAGGGCCCTCCGAGGGAGAATTCCATTTTAGGGGCTGTCTACACTTTTGTTTTGTCTAATTAACGAGGCTGTGGACTCCCATATTTCACAATGTAACAGGTTTTTATTCCAGGAAACACTTATTTTGTTAACTCCCAAATTTAGTTCTAATACGTTTATGGGGCGGGAGAGCCTGTGGATACAAATGAACTTCTAACTTTTTGGTCTCAAATATTTACCATTTGCCCGCCCACCTGCTGGTAAGCCGGGGTAGCCAAATAAACACGAGTTCTTTAAGCTGAGCTGTCAAGATAAAGGCATGAGTATACTTCTTGTGACACACAGATGTGAGGTTTAACCCAGAACGTTTTCTTTACCGTGACAGAGAGAATCCCGACACTTACACACATAAGCACGCGTACCATGGGAGTCCTTCCCGCTCTTGGCCAAGTGCATCCGGGGGGTTCCGGGGGCCCCTGGAGGCCAGGGGAGCTATTTCAGGAGTCTTAGAGTCAGCCCTCCGGGGCCACTAGCTTTGTAATCTGAAGCACTCGTTCTAAAGGACCAGTTCCTCCCAAATTGTCGTCGAACCTTTAAAATCATACAATGGAGTAAAAAAATCAGGTGACACAATTTAACGTCGTATGTCGGCTCATCCTTTCTGCTGGGAAATGGGTGAATCGGACACTGCACGTCCCCCCAGCGTGAACCTGGGGACGGAGCCCCGGCCGCACCTTCTCCACAAAGCATCTCTCGCCTTCCCCGCAAATGATAGCAAATGATAAACGTGAAAATGGTATTTTAAAAACTCTGTATTCAATTATTCACACCAAAGGATATCCATTAAAATTATGAACATCTCTACATATATTTCATGTATCATACATATATATATATACTTGGTATGTATAGTTACATATCGACAAAAAAATTCCTGGCTGCCCTAAGCATGTGAGTAACACAAAGCTCCATTCTGCAGTGTCACACTCATATATGCATATATACTGGCAGTTTGTGTTATGGATTTATTTACAACGTGCCTCGGCTATAATAAATGATTACTGTTCTATTATACAAACATAACGGCAAGGGTTTCTTTTAGATACAAAGACTGCAAATGAATACATGAAAAATTACACACATGTACAATATTTATAATTTATAAATGCAAAGTTAAGACCTCTTTAAATTATTGCACTTGTGCATTTTACAAAGATTTTCATATGTCCTACATACAAAATAATTGTTTTGTTTGCTAACTCCTCAACTACAGTGGAGCCGGATGTTATTAACCTGAAATTCTTCCTCCTTCCAAGAGAGCCCATTAAAACCTCCGATATAGATGCACCAACTCTACGAATCGGTCTAGGAAGTGCATTGTATTTTGGACGGCTCATAACCCATCGTACCCCTCAGCAGCGTGGGGTCAGCGAGACCGCCGCCAGCACACGCGTGGGAAACTGAGCTAGGTAGGGATATGGGGTTCTTTTGTTCCTACGACTTGTAAAGAAAGCCACCTTTTCAGAAAGATTCAAGATGCTGCGTATCTCTAAGTTTTGGCAACTTTCACAGAGTTTGGGCAAGCGCATCCGTCCCCCTGGGTCACTGGGTTGGACCTGGTGACTAGGTCGGGGCATTGTCTAGAAATACCTTCTCCAGGTCAAACCTGAACTGTCGGCGGGCACGCACCACACGGCAGATCGTGCGGAAGTAATACCCCCTATGGCGTTCACACCGGCGGCTGTCGGAGAGAGGGCCCCGGGCTGGGTATTATTCGAGTGGCTAAAGGAAAACCAGAAGCTGCGACACCCATGGTCTCATCCTATTTCACGTGAGCTGGAGCCCAGATGATACTCTGCAACCTTCACGTGCAGTAGGCATAAAACCCTTCCATTTGCACTTCTGCAAATTCCCTCAAAATTACCGGCGGACGCCGGACACGTGTAAGCTGACTTCTCTACCTGACACGCAGCTTCGGCTCTTAGTTTGCAGGCCGGGCCCTCGGACGACACCGCCCCGGCAGCCGCCGACCGCTCGCGCTCGCTGTAAAGCGAGGAACAGCTACTCGCACGGCCAAGGGCACCGCCGTCCACTGGGGGGCCCCGAGGGGGGAAGATCTTAGCCGGGGAGTGAATTTGAAGAGTGTATCTTGGGAAACATCAATGTCTTTCTCTTTATCCCACTCCTGTCAGTTAGAACCAGAGCACCACTGAAACGTCTTTCTTTCTTGCTATTTTTACCATCACAGGAATGCATCTAATGCTTCAGACTAGAATATCCAGGACAAAGAAAAAAAAAAAGGACAAAAACCAGAAAGGGTATAGTACTGCTCTGGGGATCACTAATTGAAACTTAAGATTAAGTGCTTAGAGAAATGGGCAGAGCGCTATCAGGGCGGATACTGGTGCGAAGATTAAACAATGGCCATGCGCGGTTGACAAGCAGGGGACAGGGAGGGAGGGACAAGAGCCACACAACTCGGCTAATTTACACTCTACAGAGATTTTAAAGTCAGGCAATAAAAGGGATACGTTAATGTGACTAAATGAGTCAGTCTTTAAAGAATTAAGCCCTAAATAAAATCAGCAAAGTGTAGAAAGCAAACACATGTCTGAAATAAAGGTTAGAAGTGATTTTCAAAATCTAAATCATGCATATGTACCTGAAACCCAACGAAATCACACCCGCTCTAACCGTGTCTGTCACAGCTCTCGGAAGTTCTCGCAAAAAATTCTGCATCTGAACAGTTCGCTGCTTATAGTCATCAGGGTACGTGTGAGTGACACGAATAAAGGACAGAGAATGGTCCTACCCATTGAATATGATCCAATTAACTACGGATATGTCCCTTAAGATGTTCTTAATTCTAGTTAAGCAAGAAAGGCAAAATAACAAATATGTGAACAAAGAAGTGAAAAATTATAGTATTTAAAATAAAGGCACAGGCCAAGGCATGGTGAATAATTTAGTCCTATTAAAGCTCAAACCTTAATTTGGAGTTAAAAGACCAGAAACGTAATATTCGAACTAAATCTATTTAAAAAATCCAGGTAGCTAAGGATTTATGCATGATCTATGTGTATCATGTACAAACACAGCTAGTATGCCCGAACATACCAATGAAGCAAAGCCACCGGGATTGTACAAAATTAAGAAAATCTAAAGCTATCTGAAAAGCATGCTAAGGAGGAAACCTACACTGGACAAATCCTGTTTCAAAGTAGTTCTGTTGGTGTCGCTGTGAGAAAAGGCATGTCCAGCGGCACCGTATCCTTCCCGCTGAGGGAGGAGTTCAGGATGAGGACAGCTACGCTAAGTAATTCTGCTCCATCTCCCTTCCATGACCGCTTTCTGATGAGCCCGTGGAGCTAACGAGAGCTGGGAAGTGGATCTCAGTCCTGCCCCAGGAAAAGGGCCGTTTCTGAGAATTAACTTTCCACATCCATTTTATTTAAGTTTTTCTAATTAATTAAGGTCAACTACTAATAAGATGCTTGCAATTTGTAGAGTTTTATTTGGCTGCCTATGTTTAATATTTCATGTTGTTGGCATGCATTTCCAAGAAAATTTCTAGTGAAAAAATATATTCACTCCCTCTGGGAAGATAATGAAATAATTGCATTTGACAATAAAACAGTGTCCGTGATAAATCAGCGTAACCACCAAAAACTTGCACAAATCGAACATTCTACATATACTCACATCTGGCTACCAAATTTATACGGAACAGGGAAATTTGGGCCCAATATAAAATACCGTCTTCATGAGAAACTCGTCAAAACCTTTGGTAATAAAAACCATCTGCCTTTTCAAGAAAAGATCTAGGAAAAAGATGAGAACAGAACTCAAAAGTTTATCTGCTAAGTATATCTGCCCCAATATAAAAATACTCGTAACTGCATTTTTTTTCCAAAGCAAATTATTGACTAAATAACACTGCATCTTGGGCCCATTTTAGGTAAACCATCCCTAAGTAGATCTTAAGAATATTAACAGTTTGCATTAGAACACAGTCCTTCCTTTGTTCAAACTTTGCTTTGATTATGGCAATATTTCAAGAGAAACCAACCAACCCCCAAATCTATGTATGTTTCTTTGGAAAACTGTTCAAAGTACAACGTCAATAATATAAGACATCTGGCTCTATCAAAATAAGAGAATTTTTGGTAGTAATTTCAGAAAAGCAATCTTAAAAAGCAAAAACAGCCATAGGATTCCCTCTTCTCAGGACTGTTTTCTCTATCAAAAAGCAAAATTCACGCATTCTTTAAAGATCTTTCTAATTAAACAGTCTCCAGTGGTGTTTCCTCCCCACCGCCTGCCTTGCGAGTCAGTTGAGCCATCGCACGACCATACTAACTCTTGGGACTGAAGTTTGATTTGGTGGGTCCAGTTCCATAAATCTGAGCGCAGAAAAACACACGACATTTTAGAATTCGATTCTATAAATGCACTAACGTGAAAAGGAACATTTTCTGCTCACATTTTCCAACACACAAAAAATCAGATTTCGAAGAATGGGGCCGATTTTTACTTTCTGTAGATGTGTTTGCATCTCTATCCCTCACACATACGTACTTTCGTAAGTGCGTGGCTACCTACAGCGCTATTTCTCCCTTTAGATGTTTCCTTTCGCTTCATATTGTATAATCACAACAGCAAACGGAGTGCCAGGAAGATGGCAACTTTCAGGAGCCCAGACGGAAACTGAGCAGAGTATTAATTTTAAAATAAGAATGATGCTTCTAGATTGCTAACTCCGCTACAACTTACATCATGATTCCTTTTTGCAAAAGCCATGTGAATAACAATGTGCACAGTACTGAATATGTCAAAGAATATTTTAAAAATTTATTTTATCAAAAGTAGTAGTCCAGTCCTGCCAAGCGAGTAGCAGATGAGCTGTTTGTTAAGGACCCGCCGATCACTTCTTGGAGCTCTCGGTCTCCCCTCCCTTCAGGTCAGGGCGACGCCCAGCTCGGGAGGTGACCCTGCCACTGTGCTAAAAATCTCGACAGCTTTAATGTGCACCAGAAGTGACTGGCTTGTCATCCCTGTAGGACGGGGTCCAGCCTACCTCCTTGCAGGACGTCCCCTACATCCTTGCAGGGGTCCAGACTACCACTTCTGTGCATTCTGTTTTGCTTTCAAAACACTTACATTGTAGAGTAATATTAGTCTACCAAAAATTATCCAGAAGACGGTCCGAACTACGGGTTTGGATGCAGACGCTTGACCTGGAGCAGAGGAGAGAGAACAGACGTGCACGGCGATGCGCCCGCACTGCCCTCTCTTGCTTCCCGGAGCCGACGGGGCACTTAGGAAACGTGACCGAGGAGCACAAAGCCGGGGCCGGACCGGGGGTTGGTGCAGCAGAGCAAAGTAAAAATTACACAAGACTTAAATTTTATGGTTTAATTTGATTTTAAGAGAAACGTATGGTATTTTAATTAAATAATTCGTAGAATAAACCTCTCATTTTTGAATGTGAGTCTAAAATTTTGTAATGACACCAAGTGAAAATATAAAGAAATCATTATTAAAAATTCACATTTGACATCCTGTGAGACCTGTCTGTTAAGAAAAATTCTTATGCCTTGCTTTTGTTTTGTTCTTTATGCAAAAGGGTTAGAAAACTTGCCCATAATGAAGGAAAAAACAGAAAATATTCCTTGACATTTTTTGAATTGATACTTGGAGTTCTGAGATTTATTCTGACGTATATCTGCACCTCTTCTCAAGGGGGTAGAGAGTCTACCTCGTCTAGTGTTAAATCTACTCTCCCGAGCCCTTCAGGATAAACTTAAAGAACACACGTTTCATCCACCTGTTAATTCACGAGGCTCTGAAACAAGGATCCAGTTCCCACCACTAACTGCAGAAGACCCTCCTTCCGTCGCCCCCACGACGCTGGCCCGAGGCTGCCACTACCGCTCACGCTAAGTACGAGTAGGTCACACACGGACGTGCACAAGAGTAAGGTGTAAAAATTCCCATTTATAACCAACAACATCAAAGCAACATCGGTGTTTAAGCCAAAGGACGATACCCTAACAGTACCACGTTAACCCCTCGCTAGAAAGATACAGTGGAAAAGTACCCCCTTCGGAATAGTTCCCGTCCACTGAGGCCTCCGCCCCGGGAGCCCCTCAGCAAAGGCCAGTTTGCGGAGCAGGCGGCGTCCCCTGGCCGGCCGAGTTCTGGTCACCGAGCGCGGCCTCGGACGCGTCACCGAGGAGACTGGCGGGAGTCATCGGCTTGACGTGTTCCCTGGATGTCACCTTCTTCCAGAGGCCTGCGCCCTAGTTACCAGGTGTAGGTTTCCCCCCACAAAAATAAAAGGAAGAAAAATCAAAGAAGCAGGACGAGCACGTATAGGCAGGACAGCTCCTCGAGCGGGTCAGTCATCGGTCTTCACAGGCAGCTTCTCTGACGGCCCGTGGGCCCTGGGCTGGGATGAGATCCACACCGCACTCTCCTCCCCTCGGATCACCTTCTCCCACTGGCTGAGGTTATTCCTAAGGATGAAAGACGCGGGGACAACGGTGTGAAAACTGGGTTCCGACCCAGCGTCATTCCCCCCCCACCCCCAAGGCGCGGCCGAGCATGGTGGCCTTCCGGTACCCTTCCGAGGCCCACTGTGGCTGGGCAGGGTCCCAGCAAGTCTCCCTGACGAGGTCCTGCGGCAGCAAGGATCGGGGGGCTGGGGGGGTGACACTGTCCCAGGAGCTCCGTGCGACAGGGGTAAGAGTAGAGCTCAGCTCAGGACATACTGGTTCATGATCAGTTGAGAAAGGAGGGCCGGGAAAGGGGCACAAGCCACAGGGTGTCCCAGATAGGAGCAGGGGGGGTAGAGGGGGAGGGAGGG
>JAQQSY010002473.1:0-13658 GCA_028646535.1 Procyon lotor
CACGAGCTCACCGGCCTGTGGCCCCACTTCCCCAGCATCACAGAGAGAAGAAAAAGAGGAGGAGATTTTCAGGATTAAAGAGACCAAATGGTTACGACAACCCAGTCGACGTGGGAGCCTTGACTAGACCCTGGCTTGGGGAGAAGAAAGGAAAGACACCTGCTCGGAGACACTTGGATAAAAGCGAGTATCTCCACCGGGAGAGCCTGGGGCTCCGTCAGTTGAGCGTCCGACTCCTGATTTTGGCCCAGGTTGTGATCTCAGGGTCGTGGGATCGAGCCCCGAGTCAGGCTCTGTGCTCAGAGGGGAGTCTGCTCGAGATTCCGCTCTCACGCTCCCTCTGCCCCTCTCCCTGCTCCTGTGCTCGTTCTCTCTCTCTCTAACAAGAATTTAAAAAAAAGAGAAAGACTGAGCATCCAGCCACCGACCCCTGCCGCCCGCACCGCCGTTCCCTCCCGTCTGTGTAACCACGGCATCACCACAGTGTAGCAGGAAGCCCATTCGTAGGAGAGCCCTGGGGTCACAACTCCACAGCGTCCTTTCAAGCTGTGGAGCACACCGTTTGCATAAAATGTGCAGGGAGAGCCTAGCCCTCGTGGCTGCGGGGCCGGGAGGACGGGCTATGTGTGTCTGCCGGACGTCTTCCGACACCTTTGGCCGCTGGAAAAGCTGCGTCACGGGGAGATTGGGGGACACGGAGAGTCGCGCTGGAGTGTAGCAGCGAACCCATGGGGTTTTGTTTAGTTCGGGAGGGTCCCAGGATCCCAGGTTCCTAAGATGGCACACCTCCCCACCCGCGAAGTCCCCAACACACGCGGCTTCTCATCTCCCAAATGCCTCTGATGTCCATGGTCCTGCAGGATTGGAGGCGGGACTCTAAGACACTGGGCTGGTGCCTGCTCTTCCCTGCCGCCCTCGGGATCACGAGCCGAGAGACAGTCCCTCTGGGAGGAAACAAGAACGACGTCCACCGACAGCACACTGGCCAGATCCCCCTTCCCGCGTCCCCAGTGCTCATCGCGACCGCCCTGCGGGGAGGAAGCGGCTGCTGGCCTCTTCGCCATCAACAGGGGGCTTCGGGAAGGTCAGCAGGTGCTCAGCCCACAGAGAAGCGGCCGGTCTGCCGCGAGCCGTGACCCCCGCCCCCTGCTGGGCACGGTGGACCAGCCCACTCGCCGTGAGGCCTCTCAACAACATCGGCGTCCCCGCCGCAGGACCCGAGGCGTTCCAGAAGTCTGCTTAAAACAGCAAACACGTTCAGAGAAAGA
This sequence comes from Procyon lotor, assembly GCA_028646535.1. Taxonomy (NCBI): domain Eukaryota; kingdom Metazoa; phylum Chordata; class Mammalia; order Carnivora; family Procyonidae; genus Procyon; species Procyon lotor. The sequence goes on from JAQQSY010002473.1 coordinate 1,269, forward strand.
GAAAGGAGAGGGAGGAAGACTTCGAATCATTTACCAAAACTGCTGAAGGGGAAAAAAGGCAACCAAGCACCCGCGTTCACCAACCTGCCCCAAGCTGCTCAGGGCACGTCCATCTGGGAGGCCCAGCTGAGTGAAGGCAGCTGTCCTCCGTCCCCGGCAAGGGATGTTCCCATTTCCTTGGGGACAAACAGGGCATCAGGGGTGAGACGCGCACAGCTCTCAGCGGGCACGACATGCACCAGGTCCCTGGACTCGGGAACCAGCCCATGTGTTTGCAATCAGGAGGCAGCCCGGCAGGAGGGGAGGCCTGTCGCCAGATGCCCAAACAAGGCTCCCTTAATCCAGCCACAGCACCGCCCACGCGGCACCCCAGTCCTCTGGCCTCCAGGAAACGAAGGGGAGGGAGCTCTGGGCTTCGGACATGTGCCCAAGTCGGACGGGCCGCGTTTTTTTGCAGCCTTCTGGAAGCAGGGACAGATACCCTGTGTCTCTCAGACTCAGGGGACAATCGGGAACACACACACATCTGTGCCCACCACCAGCAATGGGGCGTGATGCGCAGAAGCCCCGAGAACAAAGCCCCCTCCTGGACATGGAAGCAAGCCTTCGGTCACCCCGGACAGCGCTGACTTGCAGCGAAAAAAAATGTGGGCTGCGGACCATGGGCCCACACGAGCCGGGACGGCGAGGTACAAGACCGGGGAGCAGCCCGGGCACACGCCCGCCCTGGAGATCCGCGTGGACGGTCGGTCACTCTACAAACTTGCTGGCGACCCCGTAGGTCCTGCTCACACTAAGTCCACCCCTCGTCACGCTGGAGTGAAAACTCCATCTGAGAACCCGCCCTGGGATCCTGCCCTTGGGGGACCCTGGAGAGCAGCCACGGTCCCAATGACTCACCAAGATTTCTACGTGATCCACCTGACAGGGGAGGGAGAGGGCGGCTTTGAGGATCCGCCCCACGACCACCTTCCAGGATGCCCCAAGGGACTGGGACACCCCGGAGGGACAAGGCGCCGATCACGTGTCACATTTTTATAAATCACAGGACTTTTGAATCAGCTCGGAATTGGGCCGTGAAAGGAAAAGCATCAATTTAGCAAAGCCGCAGAGAGAATCGTCAGATTTTCTCCACAGCCACAAACTGCTGACTTGGGCAAACACTGATCTCCAGCAGGGAGAAGAAAAAGCCCATCCTTCGGCAAAGGCACCAGCGAAAGGCACTGGGGCTCAAGTCAGCCGTGATCCGCAGGCCCAAGGGACACGGCCTTTCAGGTCCACACCCTCTGGCCTCTGTGAAAATCTAACGGGGTGGGCAAACAGGAAGGCACCCAGGGGGGCTCCGAACCCCCAAGGAGCAACTGCTTTTCCGGGGGGAGGCTCACAGCATTGCTAGGGTTCTCCTATGGTTTTGCTCCCCAGGTTCAAAGCTCAGCTCGGCCGACTACCAGCCAGGCCAAGGACGCCCCCAGGGAAGATTCTGTCCCAGCTCACAGGGCAAATGCACCCGAGTGTAGAGACAGTGGGACACGCTAAGCCTCCCACCCGTGCGGGTGTGTGAGCCCATTTCTAACTCCAGAACCCGCCTGTCTCACACGGTCCCTTTACCTGTGACATACCTCCATCTCTCTGCATCATAACCGAAATGGTCCTAAAAACCCCAGTACAGTGTGGTTCAATTCCACGCGCCGGCCATTGTACCGGGTAACCAGAGATCCAGCATCTGGTCCCATGGGTGACATGACCAGAATTCTATAAATGGCAATAAGCAACAATTACTGCGTGTGTACATTTCCGTGTGTTTAAGTCACTCTGTGTGGAGCCTTCTGAGGAGCTGACACAGTGAGGGTTTCTGTCTTCGTTGTCTTCTGATGCTCAAACTGTAAGTCAGATTTTATAGAAAGTTGGGAAAGTACTAGAAAGCACAGGGAAGAAACAACAACAAAAAACCTGTCAGACTTGGAGCCAAACAGAATCAGTATTAAGATTTTGGTCCAGGGGCACCTGGGTGGCTCAGTGGGTTAAAGCATCTGCCTTTGGCTCAGGTCGTGATCTCAGGGTCCTGGGATCGAGCCCCACATCGGGTTCTCTGCTTAGCGGGGAGCCTGCTTCCCCCTCTCTCTCTGCCTGCCTCTCTGCCTACTTGTGATCTCTCTCTGTCAAATAAATAAATAACATCTTTAAAAAAAAGAAATTGGTCCATTTCTTTTTGACTCCCCAGACACCCTTATGTGTTGGCACAGACACTTTTTGTTACAAGTTAGAATTGTTTCCTAAATTGAGGTTTTTATTATTATATTACCATTGATAATATAATAATAATTCCTCCCTGAGCTCTACACTCCAAAAGGAAGGGGAATCTTCTCTGCAGGTCAAACAGATCCTGGAGTCCACTGCACATTCGGCACTCGATAGGTCTTAGTGGAACCGTGAACATTACATTGTAACACTTTCCCCAAGTCACTACAGATAACATTGTATCACGAGGACTTTGCTTTATCATCAATGATTCCTCGAAAATGTAATTTTTTCATAAATGTCTACAAAAATACCTCTCCCTGTAGCGTATCAGGTTTACAGGATGGACCCTGTAGTCCATCCGGCTGGACATTCAGGCTCGTGCTAGTCGTGAGCTGTACCAACGGGAGCTCTAATGAACATTCCTGCCTCTAAATCGTTATTTCTCTCCCCATATTGTCAAGACGGATTCCTGAAAGTGAACGTAGTGGACACGAGGGTCTCATACTCACCCACCTCTTTAGATTACATATAAGAATATTAATTTCTGAAAACTTCATAATTCAATACCCAGAAAGTAGCCCGTCATTAAGCTTAATTTCTACTTGTACACTTCGAAGGATTCTGAGGACCTTTTAAGTTTCTGTAACGCTCATCAGTATTTTTCTTCTGCGAAGTCACTGGTGCTGTTTGCCCATTTTCCAATCAGCAATCATAATTTGGGGCAGAATCATACTGTGTTAGTGACTAGTTTTATGGTATATTTTAGAACATAGTAATGACCTGCTTTCACCACTTTTCTTTTTTTATATAGAAGATTTTATGTCTTTATTTATTCGAGAGAGAGAGAATGAGCAGCGGGGAGCGGCAGACAGAGAGAGAAGCAGGCTCCACGCTAAGCAGAGAGCCCGATGTGGGGCTCGATCCCGGGACCCTGAGACCATGACCTGAGCTGAAGGCAGACGCTTAATGGGCTGAGCCCCCCAGGCAACCCCTAACCAATTCTTTATTCTTCAAGATGGGCTGTCGGGTCATTTTGTCAGGTGTCCCCAAAAGTCCTACTGGGATATGGGTTGACGTTATTTCAAATCTTTGTTACCCTGGGAGGAATGGACGTCTTTAAAATATTGAGTCTTCCTGGGGTGCCGGGCTGGCTCAGTCCGTGGAGTATGCCTCTCTTGACTTTGGGGTTATGAGTTCGAGCCCCGTGCTAGGTGTAGAGATTACTTGAAAACAGAATCCAGACCATGACTGAATTATTGTCCTTCTAAAATTTTCACGATCCTAACACGCTTTCCCACTCTTTGGTAAAGGTACGGTTTATTTGCTGTTGCTTCATAGAGTGACATTTTCCCCCTAGATGTAAGCTTCTGATTACTGGTAATCTATAGAAAAGCTTCCCCAAAAGATCATTTCCAAATGTATTAATGACTTTACTAAAAGTGTTCAGTGTGTTTACTTAGGTCTCTGAAGTACAGTAACTGTATCTTATAACATCCCTCCAACCTCCCTTACAGAACATGCCACATGAGGCTTTTGTAATTAGCCTGATATTAACAAGATCATCTAGGTCACACCACTAATGCTTGTTTTTACTTTGCCTTAGATAATAAATAACATTATAAGATGTTATCCTTCTATCTCCAGTTTGCTGTGGTTTCTAAAAATAAGAAACATGCGATTAATTTTCTCAAAAGCCTTTTGGGTATCTCATCTCCCTATTTATAATGTCTAAATGATTCCAGACGCCAGAAAAAACACACAAGCTGAGAACAAGGGAGAATTCCATTTCCAAGTGACCTCCAGGTATATATAGCTTAACCACACATTAACTGGGGCTCCTGGGTGGCTCAGCAGGTTAAGCCTCTGCCTTCAGCTCAGGTCATGATCTCAGGGTCCTGGGATCGAGCCCTGCATTGGGCTCCCTGCTCAGTGGGGAGGCTTCTCCCACTGCCTGCATCTCCCCCTGCTTGTGCTCTCCCTCTCCGTTTCTCTGTCAAATAAATAAATAAAATCTTTCAAAAATAAATAAATAAAAATAACTACACATTAACCAGCACCGCCACACTGTTACACCTCTGAAGAAATCCCAGCTCACGGGCCGTCAGTCCCCTCCCCCGCACTCAGACAAATGAATTAGCACAGCGCCAGTGGCCCCTTAATGCGGGGCCACGTTTTCTTGCACATCTGTCCTTAGCCACAGATAACTGAGAGCAGGCAGCAAGCTCAGACGTAGTTGTGAGTATTTCCACAATCCTGGAACCGCAAGAGGAAGTTGTAAACAATCAGAACTGGGAGGGACAAAAACGGACGCAAGGCCCCATTCTGGAGGGCAGGTCGGCTCACGCCTTCCCCCCAGTGTGACCGGGATGGGCAGACGGTGGATTAGTGGAAGCCACGCAGTGGGGAAGTCGTCAAAAATGATGTACGCCTTCGATAAATAGTTTATTTTAACCTAAAACACATACGTGAGCCTTCATTAATCAGTCTACTGCTGTAGAGCCCAGGGCCTCGACTGAGTAAAACTCTACTGATTTCTGTTTGCACCGATTTCTTCACAGGTCACACAGAGTCAGTGGATCCTGGAACAACACAGGTCTGACCTCGAGTCCACTGTCAGGTGGATGTTTTTTTTCGATATAGCACTGAAATGTATTTTGTCTTCCTCACAATCTTTTTTAAAATACCTATTTATTTGTTAATTCGAGAGCGCGCAGGGGCAGTAAGAGAGGGACAAGCAGGCTCCCTGCTGAGCACCGACGAGGGGCTGGCGACCTGAGCCAAGATCAAGTCTGCTGCTCAGCCAACGGAACCAACCAGGCGCCCCATCCTCACGATCCCTTTAGCAACGTTTTTTCTCTCGTCTGCCTCCCAGTGTATAACAGAGATACCGACACAGGTCAGCAGCAAGACTGTTTTTGTCGTCAGTAAGGCTTCGGGTCACCAGGAGGCTCTGAGCAGTTGGGATTTGGGGGAGTTACCAGTTGTACGTGGGTTTCTGAGCGTCGGCGCCCCAGCTCCCGGGTCGGTCGAGGGCCAGCTGTTCCGGGTTTGCTCTTCTTAAAGTGACGTGTTTCCACACACCCACAGTCTGAATACAAACCCCCGGTAGGTTTCCATTACGACATATCTAAATCAACAGCCGCTGGCTTTTTTTTAAAGATTTTATTTATTTTAGAAAGAGAGCGCTCCAGCGCGCGAGCAGGGGGAGAGGCACAGGGAGGGGAGAGAGACTCTCAAGCCCGACACGGGGCTCGATCGCGCAAGCCGGAGAGCGGGACGGGAGCTAAAATCGGGAGGCAGACGCTCAGCCGACCGAGTCACCCAGATACTCCATCAACAGCCACTGTTTTCACAAGTTTCCCTCCTTCTGTATTTTCAAGCATTGAAGGGAAACTTGCATTTTCCTTCCCCTTCACACGGGGTCCCTCCCGAGTCCTGGGCTCCCCGAGGAGGCCGGGCACATGTGGTGCCCAGGACCAGCTCCCAGAAGCAGGCCTGCGCAGGCACCCACGAACGCCATGCGCCCGGGGGACAGGAGCCAGCAGCCTCCCCGCGGCCGGTCACTCGCGCTCGGGGTGCACCTTCTGGCTCCTTCTGCAGCCAGGAGACAGAGTAAGACAGGATTACGCGACCCGTCCTCGAAGGAAACAATATTAATGTTACAACGTTGAGAGAAAAAAGTTAAGGTCAACGCTTTTTACCAAAAAAAAGTTTTTTTGTTTGTTTTTGTATGGATACAGGAAACGGTTGGAAAGACAGACCCAGGAGACTATTACCAGGACCACATGTGGCCTTTGAGAAACGGGAATCACAGGAGCTGATCACACAGTTTGTGATCAGAGGTGGTCATGAAATTCACCTTGTTACTTGTATAACGCAAGTCTGTGGTGTTTAAGGAAGAGGGTGCAGGCCGGAAGCCACGTTTTGGGGGGACAGATGAAGCAGGTGACCTTCGGGAAGGGACCAGCAGAGTCTGGATTTCCCTGCTGCTTCTTAGAGGCGGCTGTGTGCAGAACCCTGTTCCCTCTAAGAAAAGCAAAGTGCAAGAGGCCGCCCGTGCCCAGCCCTGTAGGAGGAGGCTCCGCGTGAGCCCAAGGCTGAGGGAGAACGTCCCAGAGTCAAGAAAGGTGACCCCAACCAGGAGTCCTCCCCCAAACACGCTGCACGCGGGGCTGGGCCCAGGCCTCCCCCTGCCCTACTGGGCCTCGTGGGCGGACCGCGTGGTGGTCCTGCCAGGTCACGGCCAGCGGACCTCGCACAAGTGGTTGGAGGAACGGAGACGGCCCGCACGGCGCCCAGGACACGGGGCTGTCGGCCCACAGCATCCCGGGTTAAGGGACATTTTTCTACTTTATAATTTGAACATGGAATTGGCTCCAGGCGAAAGCACTGACTCTAGTTTTTAGACGCCAGTGAGAAGCTAAACGAAGCCAGAATTCCGACATAAATCGCATGCTTCTGGTATGACTGCCGGGTCCACGCGGTTCGGCCGCTCAGTCGAGGACAAAGGTGTGTGTTGCGTGTGGCTGACGTCCTTCCCCGGCTGCCTTCCTGGAGGGGGTCACCCTGAAGACCTGGGGTCCTGACTGCTCAGCGGACCAGCCTCCGAGCAAGGCAGAGTCTTCTCCACGGGAGAGGCCCTCCTGCTCGCCAGCAGGCCCCCAGGCCGATCAAACGCTCCACACGGATCTCCTCGTGTTTGGCTGAACCCTGGCCCGTGTAGCCCCGAGTCACCCCAAAACAACAGAGACACTGAAACGCGACCTCAAATCCAGGAGCAGAGTCCAGCACCTCTGGACCCGACCAACGCGAGCAGGTGCACGGGCTCAGGTGGGCTCTGCCCCCGACGCTAACACAGCCCAAAGGAGCCCTGGGTGGGGGGCGCGTATCAAGCTCCCCGGCCCCGCCCATCCACAGGACATGGGAGCCACGTCCTCCAGGTGCCCGGCATCCCCGGCCCCCGTGGCCCTCACAGACCCCAGCTCTGCACACCTTCCCCAGTGCCTTCCCCTCCCTAGAAGAGCCCACGTGCTGCCCCAGCCTGGGGACCTCACCTGACTCGACCACCACCCGAATACCCTCTGTGAATCGGGTCCTGCCAGCTTTCTCCTGGTCCCCCTGCTGGACCCCATGTCCCCTCCCCCCACGCAGGAGCGTGATCAGCGAGCCCCCTGGACCCCAAAGCAAACATCACCCTGAACGCACTGATCAGAACCATTTTTTCCCAAAACCCGGCTTTTGGGAAAATCCAAGGCGTCTGTGAGCAACAGGACCTCTTCCAAAGGTCTTGTCCCCAGCCTCCAGCGTTGCTGCTGGGGCCAGGGGTGGTGCCAGAGGGCAAGGGGGGGCTGGCCCTTCCTCCTGCTCTGCTGGGCTGCAAAGCCCATCCAAGTTCCCTCCAGGCTGGGACTATAAAGTAAAACAGCAGCTCAGGTTGCAAATTGATTTCCACGACAAAGAGCAGTAAATCTTGTTACCCAGAGAGAGGCACACCCCTGGCTCTGGGGACAGGCCTGGGAGCAGGGGGAGTGGGGGCCTGGCCGGGCATGTCTCCCCGGCATTCCCCTGATGTCCTGGGGGTGGCCTCTGGCCTCTCCACTGGCCCAGCTCCTCAGAAACCACCAGGACCCGCTTCCTCCGTCCAGACCTATGGCCTCCCACGACTGCTAGCCCCCCCAGCCAGCCGTGTTTGAAAGGCACCGTGTTTTGGGGTTCGTTTTTCAATCCAGCCACCGGGCAAACATGAATTCTGGGGCCCGGCGTGCGCTATGTGAACTTTCGTTACTTCTAACTCCAGTGGGGGCGGGGGACTGGCCGCCGAGCCTCCTGTCGGGGTGGCAGGGTGAGAAGGCCTCCCCCAGCGCAGTCAGCCCAGCGGCCCTCCCAGCTCGCGAAGCAGACGTCAGCAGGATTTACGATGTTCCAGCCCAAACAAAACCCGCAGCACCAGGTAACAGACCCATCTACCCAAACACTTGAAATTCCAAAATGAAATAAAACCGAAGTGGAATCGAATGTTTAAAGCCTCCTCGAGAGGTGTGGGTCCCAAGTGGAAGCTCTTGTGATTTTAAAGCTGAGAAGACCTTTTGTGAAATCCTCAACTTAAGGAAGGTGTGGCTCACCCAACACAGCCGGGAGGTTGAGCTAAAAGCTGCCCGGGAGCCCCAGCTCCGACGCCCGCGGGGCTCGAGACAAACACAGCCCTCATAAAACCCGAGAGCGGGGCTCTGCTCAGGGGAGGCCACTTTATAACCCAGCCAAGCCCTCCGCCGGGGAATGATTGCTTTCCCAGCCCCGCACAAGAATGCGCTCTGCCTTCTGTCTCCGAGCACGGACGCCACGCGGACGGGGGGGCCGGGGCGGGGGGCCGGGGCAGCGGGCCAGAGGCCGCCCGGGCCCGAGGACAGCGACGCCAGCCCGCACACCTGATGGAGGCCCCCCGGGAACACGGCCCCTTGGGTCTGGGGTCTGGAAGCAGCAGCAATGGAAGGGGGCCCACGACCCACCTCCCTCCTCACCAACCCGGCGGCTGGCCCACGAAGGCAAAGACGTGCTTCCTCTACCAGCAGAGCAGGAAGAACAGCCTCGTCCCGTGTTTGAGAGCATTCCAATCCCCCGCGTCTTCCACACGGCACGGGGATAGTGACGCACGTTTAAGGCTCCTCTGCTCTGCTCTCCCCACACCCGCCGCCCTGCCCCCGCTTGCTCCCCATTCCAAGAGAGTGGCAGCAGCAAAATGGGGACACAGCCCCGGGACCCCGGGCTGCCCAGGCACGCTGTGGGTTCAAGCACGTGGGGACAGGCCTCCCCAGGGCCCGGCTGCCTGCCCCCTGCCCCCATCACCTACCAGGGAAGATGCAGCGCTCCCAGCCCGCGAGCATGGGCCCAGGCGCCTGGGGCAGAGGTGTTGGCCATTCCTTCCAGAACACTCCTCAAAGTGCCTGTGGGAAGGCCAGGAAAGGCGTGCAGTCAGGGGAACCTCTGCCCGCCGGCCGAGGGCGGGGGCAGGACTCAGCTGCGGAGACCAGGGGACCCACGGGGGCCCCAGGCCGTGAAGGTGCCTCGTGAGATCCCTCTGGAGGAGACACCAAAAAACACTCCCGCGACTCTCTGTGCACCCTTGCCCCTCACGGTCCTGTTCCCCTCCGCAGATGACCACTTCCCGACCCCTCGGCACGATGACCACGCGTCCGGGTCCCCACCTCCCTACTCCTCTCCGCACCGGGGTCGCCCCGTGGCCTCCTTCTCCGGTGGACAGCCCGTCAGCGGGACTCACCCACGGTGCCGCTGACCTCACGGCGAGTAGTCGCGGGGCTATGGCCCCCCGGCCCGCCCAGCCACGACTCACGGTCACAGCCGGGGCTGAGCCACAGGTGCGGGCGTCCGTGACGTGCTCGGCCCGCACAGGTGCTGCCCCCCGGGGTTCCCGGGCTGCCACGGCCCCTGCACCCACGTCCCTCGGCAGCCCCTGCTGCACACAGACCTCCCGGGCCCGAAGATTGTCTCCGCGGCATCCGCGCCCCGTGCAGGCGGCTAGCTGCCCCCCACCCCACCCCACTGAGGATTCGCCGAGGCCCTACCGCGCCCAGCAGCTCACACGGTAAACACCCACTTCTATTCGACCCTGCCAGCGGCTCCTGGGCTTCCCGTCCTGCAGGACCACTTGCGGGCACTTGGTACATGTTCCCAGGCCCCAGCCCGGCCCCGTGATGTCAGAGACCCTGGGCACGTGGGCCTGGCCATCAGCATTTCCTGAGACAGTCGAAAGGAAGAACACCAGGCATGGGGGGGGGGGGGCCCTGGAGACGGTGCAGGCCCTGGGTCTTCTCCCGCCTCCCCGAATCTGGGTGGGCTGCGAGGCTGCCCCGAGCCCAGGAACGAGGCGGAAGGGATGTATCCAAGTAGAAAACAAGTAGGTCTAAGTGCTATTGTGCGTTCAGCTTATTTTCCCCACCTTGACTGTAAGCGACACAGTAGAAGTGAAACGACAGGAGACGGGACAAAGCGCCACTTGCACATTCTGACGAACACAGGGAAGAAAACAGAGAACCTCCGTGGGTAGTTCTCACTGCCAAACGGCTACATTCAATACCGATTTTAGGGAAAACAGAATCACCCACGCTCCCGTCGCCCTCACAAGACTGACTGTGCGTCTGCCTGAGGATACAGACCCCTGCCGCGTCCAGAGTTTTATTTTGGGATTTACAGCTTACTGGGCAGTTAACATCTTTACGATATTCCCTAAGCTGGGCACACCTGAGATGAAGAATGCTCCCTTTGGATCCTGAAAGATGTCACTCAGTCCAGGAAAATAGTGCCCCTTTGAAAGGGGAGCTTCTGGGGTCAGCCTGCAAAGCCCGTGAAGCCAGGCGGGCAAGCGGCGTGGGGACACGGCAGGCCAGCAGAACCGCGAGGCCGAGCCCGCGCTAACCTGAGGGCCCAGCCCGCCCGGGCCCCCGCGCTGCCCACCCCGCACGCCAGGCCCGCTCCCACCGGCAGGGGGCCCAGACCTGAGCTGCAAGGTCGCCGGCTCCCCTCGAAAGGCACCTCTGTCCCTAAGCGCGCCTCCTTGTCCCCCTTCATCATGAATCACCTTTTCATAAACAAGACACAGAAACACTCAGACATCAAAATCCAAGGGTTTTCCCCTCCCAAGTGAGGACCTCATGTTCCAAAACGCCCCATTTCTCGGCCAGGCTGCCGCCGCCCAGGCCCCGTTCCCCCCACACCGGGCAGGCAGGGGGATGCCCCCAGCGCGCCCCGGCCTCTCGGGAGGGGAGAGGGGCGGGCTCCTGGGGACCCAAACCCCGAGCAGTCTGAAAGTGTGATGCATCGGACCGGGCCCTTTCGAACAGCAAAGCCGGCATTGTGTGTTTACGCACTTGACCACTGCAGATGTTGTGAATCTTCGTGAAACCCAGCATTCATAAACGCAAGCGCTCGCTCGGGGGTTTTAAATAAAATGGCACAAAGAACAAGAAGAGTGCTTTTCAGCTCACAGTGGAAGTCTACTTGGGCAGAAACTGGAGAGAAGGTTTCTTTGTGAACTCGGAGGGCAAAGTGGATAAATTTCCCTTTGGTGGAGGAAACCCCAATAACCGATCCTGGGCAAAGCGTCAAAAGGACATTGAAACACAGATACTTAGAGGTCACTCCCCACGAGGCGCAGGCCTGCGGGACGGAGGGGAGAAGAAACCCAGCGATTCAACCAGATGAGGGGCTCACGGGGGTGGGGGCTTTACTTTGTCTTTAGCCAAACTCCCGTCCAGTAGCCCAGGCTGAGTCCTGTGGGGCCGGGCCAGAGGGTACTTGTGCGTGCGTGTGTGTGTGTGTGTGTGTGTCTGTCTCCGTGAGTGTGTGTGTGTCTCTGTGTGCGTGTCTATCCCTGTGTGTGTGTGTGTCTGTCTGTCTCCGTGAATGTGTCTGTGTGTGTGTGTGTCTGTCTCTGTGAGTGTGTCTCTGTGTGTGTGTGTGTCTCTGTGTGTGCGTGTCTATCTCTGTGAATGTGTGTGTCTGTCTGTCTCCGTGAATGTGTCTGTGTGTGTGTGTGTGTCTGTGTCTGTCTCTGTGAGTGTGTCTCTGTGTGTGTGTCTGCAAGTGTGTCTGTCGCTCTGCGTGCGGGGTCGGGGCCAGGGCCAGCAGGGGCGGCGTCCGGACCCCGCAGCCCGTCACCTCAGCGGTGTCACCGCACCACCCGAGGCCCAGATGCTGGTGGCGAAGCCCCCACTCCCGTTCCCTCGTTTGCACCGAGCGTTTGCTTCAGCGGCTCGTCCGCACGGGCCGGACTCCCTTCTCCTGGGGGACCAGCACCCCGCACCTGCGCCCACCCTGGAATATTCCGGGGCTCCACCACCTGTGCGCACGCCCCACAGGCAGCCCCACACGTGTCCAGAGGCCCGGCGGGGGCGGGAGGGCAGGCCCCGGGAGCGGCCGGTCGGGGTGACACAAAGGTACCCGTCCACGCAGCTGGTGGAAATCAGAGGGGGCAGGACTGACCGGCCGCACGGCTGGCCCCACGGGGACATCAGCGTGTCCTCCCTGCATTGTTAGCCTCCCCTCTGTGACGAGCAGGGCTGGAGTGAGGCTCTGGGACAGCAGAGCTGTGCGCATCCCCGTCTGGAACCAGATCGGTCCACACACCAAACTGCC
>JAQQSY010002474.1:0-13657 GCA_028646535.1 Procyon lotor
TTTCTGCTCCTAGAATTGCTGTTCTTATTCTCTTCTCTCTGCTGTTGTGTTTGCCGGCTTTTAGAGTGGTTTTCAGCCTCTTTCTGGATCCCAGTGCTCTCCGTGCCTCCTACACCTCCGCCATCTTGTCTTGGTCTCTCGAGTTAGTTTTTGTATGAAGTGTGAGTTTTAGGCTTATTCTTTTGCTTATGGATATCCAATTGTTCCAGGCTCATTGTTGAAAAGACTATCCTCTCTCTATTGAATTGCTTTTGCAACTTGTCCAAGAGTGATTGGCTGTACTTGAGTGACACTATTTTGGGTCTCTCTCTCCTGTTACATTGGTCTCTGAGTTTATCTGCCAATACTACAGTCTTATTACTATAGTTATATGTCTTGAAATCTGTTAGTTGTCTTTCCCTGTGTGAGTTGGTCACATTTTCCTCATTCTTTGAATGCCAAGTAATCTTGGATTCTATCCTGGAAATTGTGACTGTGATGCTATGTAGACTGTAGGTTCTCTTATAATCCTATGGAGGATGTTAATTTTTCTTCTTAACCAATCAACCTAGTTTAAGCTCAAAAAGTTCTGTCTTGCTTTCTTATCAGCAGTGCTTCCAATCTCAGTTCTGCTTTCAAAGTCTTTTCTATTTTCTTTTCAGACTTTCCCACACCTCCATCACTCAGGTTTAGTCTGAGATTTGAGCCATGGTTTAAATCTTAGTTCAAGACATAAAGCTTCTGCTACGTTGTTTTGGGTCTATCCCGCACATGTGTTTCTCAGGGGTTAGTATGAAACTTGAGCAATGGTTTAAATACTAAAGGTTATGTATTAGATTTGTCCTGTCCATGAACAAATCAGAGGTGAGTGTTAAGTGTTATGCTGAGTTAATCAATCACCTTCCATAAATCTCTCCTTTCCAGAATTCCAGTTACATTTTCCAGCCTGCAAATTTCCCCTTTCATGATTCCTTTAGACAGGAACACAAGGTTCTATTTGAGGTTAGCCATCAACATGATTTATATTTCTACAACTGGGTCTGCTCTTAGGAGAATAGCCATAGGACAAAGAAACTCAGAAAATTCACCCCTTCATGGATTGCTTTTCCAACTTCTGACTTCCTTCCACAATCCACCTGTTTTTTTGTACTTTTCAGAACCTTCAGGTAGTTGTTTTATTAATATTCTCAAGACTTTTTGATCCTGGAGTCCCAGTTTCGAGTCCCACACTGGGCTCCCTGCTTGGTGGGGAGTCTGCTTCTCCCTCTAACCTCTCCCCTCTCATACTTTCTCTCTCTCTCAAATAAATAAAATCTTAAAAAAAAAGATTTTAGTTGTAATTCACAAAACAGAGAAGCTGTAGTGGGATTTAGTGTCTTGATGGAACCAAACCTTCTTTTTATCTTTGTGGGAAGGTTTTTAGTTACAAATACAATTTAAGATACAGAGCTTTTCCGAATTCTATTTCTTCTGTGTCACTTGTGATAAGTTGTATTTTTGTTAGGTTGTACTCTTTAAGGAAATTGTCCATTTCATCTAAGTTATTGAATTTATTATCAAAGTTCTTCAAAGTAGTATCCATTTTTTTTTTTTTAAGATTTTATTTCTTTATTTGACAGAGAGGAGAGAGATCACAAGCAGGCAGAGAGGCAGGCAGAGAGAGAGGAAGAAGCAGGCTCCCTGCCGAGCAGAGAGCCCAACGTGGGGCTCAATCCCAGGACCCTGAGATCATGACCCGAGCCGAAGGCAGAGGCTTTAACCCACTGAGCCACCCAGGTGCCCCAAAAGTAGTATCCTTTTAATCTACATAATATCTACAGTGATATCCTCGCTTTCATCCCTGATAAGGATAATCTATTCTATCAACGATATGGGCTGAATTGTGTTCTCTCAAATTCATATAATGAAGCCCTAACTCCCAGTACCTCAAAATTGACTCTATTTGGAGTAAGGGATTTTGAAGAGTTGATTAAATTAAAATAGGACAATCAAGGCAGGCCTTAATCTAATATGACTGGTGTCCTTATTAGGACATTAGAACACACAGAAAGACATCGGAGGTACACAGAGTGGCAATGAGAAGCAGCCAGCTGGTGGCCATCTGCAAACCAGTGAGAGAGGACCTCAGAGGAAACCAGCCCCGCCAGCATGTTGATTTTGTACTTTTAGATTCCAGAACCACGAGAAAATGATTTTGTTGTTTGGTATTTGTATTTTTTATAGAATACCAGCGCACCAATACAGTCTTGTTAATTTACAACTTTTATTTGACTTTTCAAACACCAACTTTTGCTTTTTCTCCATTTTTTATTTCACTGATATCTTATTTTCTTTGCGTTAAATTTGCTCTTCTTTATGAGCTTAAGGAGAATGCTGAAATAATTTATTTTAAAACTCCTTCTTTCCTAGAGTATTTTTAGTCATAAATCTCCTTTGAAGATGTTTTAGCTTCACCCCACAAATTTTCATGTACTTTTCTTCTTTGACCCATGTTAATTTTCTAGATATTATTTATTTCTAACATAATTATCTGGTGATGAGACAGCATATTTTGTATGACTTCCATTCTTTGCAATTTACTGACTTAATTATGGGCCAGAATTTGGTCTATGTAGAGACTATTCTACATGCATTTGTTGAGGAAAGATAGCTGAAGTTTTTCCAAATTTGATTAAAAAAAAAAAATCAACCCATCCAGAAATCAGGCATACACCAGGCAGGATAAATAAAAAGAAACCTACATGCATACCCTTAATAATCACACTGATAAAATGCCAAAGTTTTTATTCATCTTAGGTTAATACAGCCATACTAAACTTCTTAGGCTAGGTGTTTGCATGGTGCATAATTTTCCATCTTTTTACTTAAAACTTGTCTTTATGGTTAAAGGGAAAAGCATATACTTGGGTTTTTCTTTTTTCTTTTTTTTTTTTTTGCTTTATCTTACAATCTCTGCCTTAGAGAGTTTAGTCCATTACGTTTTTACTGATATGATTGGGTTGAAATCTACCATCTTCCTTTGTCTTCTATTCTATTCTTTGTTCCTTTTCTACCTTTACTTTTTCTGGGCAGAGAGGGGAGACAACAGTTATTGTTTTTCCCATTTTGTCTCTTATGTTGGCTTTCAGTTATGCCTCTTTTGTTCTTTGTGTGTGATTCTAGGATTTGTAATATACATTATTAATATATCACTATCTTTTTGCATTAATATAATTCACATATAATGTAAGAAATTTATAACAGTATAATTTCACATACACTCCCCTCATCCTTTGTTACCTATTTTATTCTCAATTATAGTATATTATCATTCATTTTGCTTTGAACAAGTATTTTAGTTTTTCTAAGAAAGTAAAATTATTCTATATTTATCCACAATACTCTACTCCTCATTTTCAGAATTCTCATTCCTTCCTATATCTGAATTTCCATCTGGAAATTCCTCCAGCATTTATTTTCCTTAGTGTGCATTATGGGTTACCAGTGGACACATTGTTCTTACCTGAAAATGTTCAATTTGCTTTCAATTTTGAAAGATATTTTCCTGTGTATCAATCCCAATTTTGTCAGTAACCCCTACCCTGCCACACCTCTTAGCACCTTAAAGATGGTATCCCATTTATTTCTAGCATTGTTCCTAATGAAATGGTTAGTTGTCACATCATTTCCTTGGCGTGACTTTTCTTCTATGGTTGTTTTTAAGAATCTATTTTTATCTTGGCATTTTATCAGTGTGATTATTAAGGGTATGCATGTAGTTTTCTTTTTTTTTTTTTTTTAAAGATTTTATTTATTTGACAGAGAGAAACACAGCTGGAGAGGGGACACAAGCAGAGGGAATGGTAGCGGGAGAAGCAGGCTCCCTGCTGAGCAAAGAGCCCGATGCGGGGCTCGATCCCAGGATCCTGGGATCATGACCTGAGCCGAAGGCAGACGCTTAACGACTGAGCCACCCAGGCGCCCCTGTAGTTTTCTTTTTATTTGTCCTGCCTGGTGTATGCCTGATTTCTGGATGGGTTGATTTTTTTTTTTTTTAATCAAATTTGGAAAAACTTCAGCTATCTTTCCTCAATTACATTTTTCTGCTCCATTTTCTCTCTCTCCTGTTTGGTTCTGTCTCGTAGGTTTTTGAGTCTCTATTAATTAAGAAAAAAACTTTTTTTTTTTTTTTAAAGACTATTTATTTGAGAGAGAGAGCAACTCAGAGAGTACAAGTTGGGGGAATGGCAGAGGGAGAAGCAGGCTCTCCACTGAGCAGGGAGCCTGTGATCATGCCCCGAGTCGAAGGCCTATGCTTAACCAAGTGAGTCACCCAGGTGCCCTGAAAAAAAAAAAAAAAAAAAAAGCACCTTTTATTTTGGATACATTTTTTACTTATTTTTATTTATTATTTAAAGATTTTATTTATTTGACAGAGAGACAGGGAGAGAAGGAACACAAACAGGGGAAGTGGGACAGGAAGAAGCAGGCTCCCCACCAACCAGGAGCCCCATGTGGGGGCTGGATTGCAGGACCCTGGGGTCATGACCTGAGCCAAAGGCAGACGCTTAATGACTGAGCAACCCAGGCACCTCTTTTTGACTTATTCCCAATTATTCTGTTTTCCCTCGATCCCATCCAATAGTTTTTGATTTGTTATTATATGCTTTTGTTTTAATATTTCTATTTGGTTATTTTTTCTATAATTTTCATATAGTTCCTAAAATTCCCTATTTCTTATTTATCCCAAACTTTTCCTATAGATTCTTTAATTTATTTATTATAGTTAAAGACTGTTTGCCACTTCTAACACATGGGTTATCTTGAATCTGTTCCTATTGACATATGGGTTATGTTTACCTGTTTCTTTATATTTCTAGTGGTTATGAATGTTATTTTCTATTTAACAAAAT
This sequence comes from Procyon lotor, assembly GCA_028646535.1. NCBI lineage: Eukaryota > Metazoa > Chordata > Mammalia > Carnivora > Procyonidae > Procyon > Procyon lotor. The sequence goes on from JAQQSY010002474.1 coordinate 4,872, forward strand.
ATGGAGGCAATGTAGTAATGTCAATGCCTCATCAAAGCAAGGGAAATGAACATTTTTATGCATACCCTTGGCCGGTATTTCCCCATTTTTTTATGATAAAGTATTTTTTTTTTAAAGATTTTATTTGTTCACTTGACAGAGAGAGAGATCACAAGTAGGTAGAGAGGGGGAAGCAGGCCCCCTGCCGAGCAGAGAGCCCATTGTGAGGCTCAATCCCAGGACCCTGAGACCACAACCTGAGCTGAAGGTGGAGGCTTCAACCCACTGAGCCACCCAGGAGCCCCTATGATAAAGTAATTTTCATTTAGTGATTTTGATCCTCACATTTTCCAAGAACTTGTTTTTTTCTGTATTTGAAATTACACTAACAACAACAATATGACAGTTGTGGAAATACAGCCACAAATGATTTACTATGGAAGGACCTATCTCATCCCTGAAGTTAACAGTCTAGATATAGGTAGTGTAGTCAATATAGTTTTATGAATTATGGGCAGATTTAGAAGGGGGCAGATTAAGGGAGTCCAAGAAGAGAAGATCTACAAAGACAGAGATGAAACAGTACCTTAAGAGTTTTAGGGGTAAATCCCAACACCACATTTTGACAAACCAAGCCAAAACTGCAAGATATGAGTAAGCATCAGAGTCTAGACAGATAAACCATGCCCTTGGAGATCCAATGGAGTTGTAGACAGACAAGAGTTACAGAAGGATTACTAGGTCAAATTTCAAGTTTACAGAGATACCAGCCAAATATAAGGGTAGAGACAAGTAAGATAAAAGTTTTTAGTGAACAGAAGAAGTGTCCCAGAATCTGTGTAGAGTAAGTGGGCCCCTTGACAGGAGAGGAAGAATATGGTTATCATTTAAGGTAAGGAGCTGTCTTCTCTCGGCCCTGAAAGCAATCACTAGGTAAATTCTCATTAGCATTTAAGAACTCTATCTTCTAAGAAGATGGAGGAAGAAGACAGATTTGTTGACTATACTTTCGGTCAATGAAGAGGCAAAAAGAGCCTAGATTTTACTTTTGGTAGTTGTTTATTCTCTTGGAAAACCCATGACTCTTTTCAAGTAAAATGAACAATCTTAAGGAAGACTTCAGATGTGATGCTGGGCAAAAGGAAACTAGTAGCCTAGTCACAGTATGCTTTACTTTGCCATGGAAACCAGGTTAGATCTGTGTTGGCAGACATAATTCTTTATAATAAAAACGTACGCACGTTTGTATTTTAAGCAGGGGATTGTGGGGATTGAACTCAGGACTGCGAGATCAAGACCTGAGCTGAGATCAAGACTCAACTGCTTAACCCACTGAGCCAAGGGACCCCAATAAAAATATCTTTAAAAAATATAAACTATAGCTATTCTTTATGTTTAATTTTGAATATTCCAAATTTCTTAAATGATTCTGAATTTAGACTGTCACTGTATTTTAATTTTTATCCATTTTTAGTGTACATTTGTAAGGCAAATTTACTTTTAAAGATTTAAAAATATGGACTCTGTAATATGTCAGGGATAAACAAAATGACAATACAGTGATGTTTGCGATATTGAGCAAATTTCTTCATTTAATAATTACCACATTTAGGAACACTGAACAAAATTCTTCCATCAGATAATTCAGTCTAATGGGTTAAGAAAACTACATGAATTATAGCCCAAGGTGGCAACTGATGTGTCAGGTAGACCAAGCAAGGGCATGCTGGTCATTCCTATTCACATTGAAGAATGTGTATAGGAATTTGTCAGGTAGAAGATAAGGCAAACCAAGGAAAGCTAGAATAGTATGTGGGAAAGCCCACAGTTGTCGAAATTGTACGAAATGTTTGCAGGAAGGTGAGGAGTTATAAATAAGGGCCAAATTCTCAAACTTTTTCCTCAAAGTGAGGAGTTAAATAAGGGCCAAATTCTCAAACTTTACCCTCAAGCACCAATTTTGGTGGACCAACTGTTACCCTACTCTTTGCTTTTATTTTTTTTATTTAAAGATTTTATTTATTTATTTATTTATTTGACGGAGAGAAAGAGAGAGATCACAAGTAGGCACAGAGACAGGTGGGGGGTCAGGGGATGGGGAAACAGGCTCACTGCAGAGCAGAGAGCCCGATGTGGGGCTCGATTCCAGGACCCTGAGATCATGACCTGGGCCGAAGGCAGAGGCTTTAACCCACTGAGCCACCCAGGTGCCCCTCTTTGCTCTTTTAATAAAGAAAGCATAGTATCCTTGAGAATGAATGATAAAGAGAGAACAATCATTCCCACATGTGGGTACTTTAGTAGTAATAATACTGCTACATTCTTCATTAAGATCAAGATAGTTTAAACTTTCACTTTCTGAAAAGTAGGTAATACAGAGGCAGGAGTGGATGGCTCAGGCAGATGGGGAGTTTGGTTTCCTCACAAATAATTATTAATAGCTCTCCACCACAAGTAAACTGCATTCTGAGAAAAATCATGTGCTTGCTAAGCAAATAAGCAGTTTAACAGTTTCACACTTCCTTCTAATCAGACCCCAAGCCCTCCTAGATGGAAATTCTACAGCTGTTCTAGTTTATAAACTAAGGAAGTTAGAGTCGGAGGGGTGACATGACTTGCAAGAAAGTGGTAGGCCTAGAATTCAAGTGGTTTGACTCTCAAGTCTATGCTCCAAACCACTTTTCTCCGAATGGAGGGGTTAGAAGAGAACTTTGAGTTGGAGAGGAATAGAATCTGACTTTTTAATTTTTTTAAATGGTGATCACTCTGGCAGAATAGAGAATGAACTGGAATGAGAAGATGGAAGGAGAAGAGACTAGTAGCCAGGAGACAATCCTGGTGAGTGGATCTGCTACATTTTAGTCTACCATGACATGTAGAGTTATTTAATACTGGCTAAATGCAAATACTTGAATTGTTACTAAATATATCCAAACATAATAAAAGCCATAACCTCTGGAGTTTGAACTACTACCTTTGACTCGAATGATTATAGACAATGATTAATGAAATTAGAGGGAAAAAAACCCCAACAAAATCCATGTCTGCCAAAGGCAGAGAAAAAGTTCTAAATATAAAAGCTACATGGGGTGTCTGGGTGGCTCAACCAGTTAAGTGTCTGATTCTTGATTTCCACTCAGATCATGATCTCAGGCTTGTGAGATCAAGCCCTGTGTTGGGCTCCACACTGGTCCTGGAGCCTGCTTAAGATTCTCTTTCTCTCTGCCCCTTCCCCCTCTAAAAAAATAAAAAGTTAACATTAAAGCTATGAAGTTACATTTAAAAATAGCTTTAAAAATCATATTTGTTAGTATGTAACTGGATTCTAGTATCCATGATGAAATTTTAATTTTCAAGCTTACCATCATACTTCTGCTCTTTTACAGGAGCTAGGACAAAGATTAAAAACAAATGAAAAAAAAATTTTAATTTGGTCCAGCCTACTGGTTATTATTTTGCTAAAAATAAATACTTGGACAATAATCTCAGAAGCTGAATGTGAGCCTTCCATTTAAGAAGTCTTTTATGAGCAATGATACAACATTCTGGGTGTCCACAGAAAATACTCTCTTATTTTGCAAAACCTCAAAGTTCACCCCTACATATCCATTACCTCCTTTGCGAGAAACTGGTGTCATTTTATGGTTGAGAAAACTGAAAATCAGAAGCTAATGACTTTAGAGTTAGCTGTGGGGAAATATTTCTAAATATAGAAAGTTCCTTACTATATCTCACTGTCTCTCAACAACTATACTACCCAAGTATCTGTAACTACTGATGTTTATTGTTCGAATCTGCAGTATTACCTCAACTCATACACAGACACATGGCTCAAAACTGAATGTAATTCTGAGTTTTTTAAATTGAAGAGTTTATCTTACTATAAAATCACTCAATATTTACAAATTATACAGGAATCTTTTCTCAAATTAAAAAAAAATGTACTACAGTTTTTCTATATTTATAATTTATTTTCTTTTTTTGCAATTGAGAGCAAGTATAAAATAATTCTTATTTGTTTCAGGACACTGATAAGTCACCACCTTCATATAATGGAAGGTGGTTTTAACTATAAAGAAAATATATTTATGAAATATTTTCACTTACTTATAGGGAGAATTCTACGTCAGAAGAAAGCAGTCTAGAAGAAACAGTGAAGGCACACATGGAAGGCCAAACATATAGTACATGAGTCTATATTATCTGAATCATGTCTAAGAATCAATGAACCTCTGATGTTCCTTTACCAAGTTTAAAAGAAAAGCAAATACTGTAATAAAAGTTTAATGAGAGACTTGTTTGAGATGTTACAAAGTTTAAGAATCTTGAAAAATTTTAACTTCGGAATTTAAAAATAAGTGATAGTTAAGCTTTTAAACAAGTTTGGGAAATTATAAGAATGTGTCATCACTGAGAAAAAGGTAAGAATACACATTGTGGGAAAAGACTGTTGGGATGGTTCCATATTTATTGTTTTATGTATGTAGAATTAACTCCAGCTAGCAATGGACTTGAAGGTCACAGCAAACGAAACTATTTTTTGTTTCACCAAACTACACAGAACAAGCTACAAGTTTCTGATATGAGGAAATTTTGAGCAAAATGAGTACCATCATCAACCATGATTTTATACAGTAGAATATAGTTAATTGCCAAAACAGTTTAAACATTTAAAATATTTGATTTTGTGCATACTGGAAGATGCTGAAAATATTTATTTTTACAGGATTTCCATTTAAAAGAACAATTATGAAAGAGATAGCTGTATATTTAGCTGCTTTGTGCAATCACATTCAACAGACATTTCTAGAAAAAAAACTTACATCAAAATCTATTTGATTGATTTTCTTCCTGTCCTCTTAGACTCTAGTCCAAAATATTATGTCAACTCTTGATTTTCTTAAGTGGTTTATCTACTTTCTAGATTCCCTTAATAACTTAGAGTCTTCCTTTCATTACTGGGGCAATTACAAGGCTCTCAAAAGGCAGAGATGGGATACAATTAGACAATGATATGTGGGGTGAGTATGTTTCCCAAAGCATATATTTGCCAAAAATAATTTTTGAACTGCCTATCTTATGTTACCCACTAAAAAATTCTTTACTCTATCATTACTGCAAATAAGTCTTGATCAATGTTTGAATTTTACCATGTACATTTTAACTTCCCAATTATGAAATTTAAAAACCTACTTTACATAGCTTATAAAAATTTGAGTATATTTTTCAAATCAAAGTTTTGTTGTCTGGACTATTTGAAAATTTTTTGCTTAATATACAGTAAATATGAATTAAACATGACATATATACATATCTAACTGAAATGTTCCACAATCTAAAATGCTTATAAGAAAATTATATATATTTCTCATTGCAAAAATCTGATAACAAAACAGCTCTGCAACTTCATATGTAAGTCAGGAAGGATATCCATATATTCTCCTTTTCCCTTTCTATCTTTTAGCACTTTTAAGTGCCATTAAAAGAATTATTATATTTTCAAGATAAGTGATTTCAAAGAAAAACAAAAATTTTAATTTATCGTAAAGTAAAAAATACAAAGAAAGATTTCTACTATTCTTTGGCTCCAGAAATGAAATTATTTCTGAGATTTTAGAGGATTTCTGGTTCTTTGCTCTAGCAATCAAGAATTTTCCACATTTGTATCTTAAAAACTAACTTAAAGAGAACATATGTGCTGGGGTGCCTGGGTGGCTCAGTGTGGTTAAAGCCTCTGCCTTCGGCTCAGGTCATGATCTCAGGATCCTGGGATCAAGCCCCACATCAGGCTCTCTGCTCAGCAGGGAGCCTGCTTCCTGTACCCCCTCACCCCCTCTGCCTGCCTCTCTGCCTACTCGTGATCTCTATCAAATTAAAAAAAAAAAAAAAACAACTTAAAAAAAAAAAAAGAGAGAATGTGCTAATCTATACTCCACAAGCAAAGATGAGAAGCATAATAAGAAGGGAGGATAGGAAGCAGGAAGTAATGAAATGCATTGTCTATAAAAAACATGAACATAGGGGCGCCTGGGTGGCTCACTTGAGCAGCTGACTTAATTTTGGCTCAGGTTATCTCAGGGTTGTGAGATGGAGCGCCTATTGGGAAAATCCACACTCAGCAGGGAATCTGCTTTGGGATTTTCTCTCTCTCTGCCTTTCCCCCCACTTTTTGCTCTCTAAAATAAATTAAAAAAAAAACCCAAAAAACCATAAAAAACTGACCAAAAGTTGGCCTTTTTATTTTCACCATGCACCAATGACACTATCAATTCCTCTCTGGGGTGAAAGATTCTAACCTGCACACACCCCACCTCCTGCCCCTTTGGTAAGCCAATGAAAGAGACTCACCGCATCTTTTCTTATAGTCTCCTGGCTTATTTTTTATAAAATGTCCTTACCTCAATAAGATTAGTTGATGAGAAAGTGCTTTCCTTAAATTCTGTCCTTATACAGAATTAATCAATAGTCACTGATTTTCTTCTTCATGCCCAAATCAAAGGTTTGTGTGGTTTTATAGTGAATTGCCAGGAAAGCAAGGATAAATATAGGACTGCTAAAAAGAACAGACTATAAGAGAAAGCAAGCTCTTTAACAAAGTATTAAGCTGTAGCTTTTGCACAGAGATTATTAAAACTAAATTATATTTGAAGAAAAAAAGTCCTGAAAATTAGAGATGAATTTGTGGAAATGTAAAGGGCATACTTGAATCAGATAAACAAGGAAAAAAAATGCTGTATTTAATTCAAAATCAGTAATGAGTATATCACATAGTTCACAAAGCACCTTTCCATAAAATACATGATCTCATTTGAGATCTCAACAATCCTGTGAGGCAGACATTGTAACAAAGTGGGAGGAAGTATACAGAACTGAGAATAGAATATTGGCTTCACCACATAGTAATTATGTGAACTTGGGAACAGTAACTGCTTTGTACCTTGGTTTCTCCAAATGAAAAACAGTGATGATGAATGTCTCTACCTCATAGCTACTATGAGATTAAATGAGACACTACATACAGCACTTTAATACACTACCTGGTCCATTTTAAGTGCTCAATAATGCTATTATAATTTTACAGGTGAAGAAACATAAGGGGGAAGATTAAATTTAAAGTCTTATGACTACTTAATAGAAAAGCTAAACAGAATTCTAGACTGGCTACATTCCTACCACCCTTATTATTATAATTAGATATTACAGTATCTACTTAGATATTATTATGAATATCTACTTTTAATTAGAGTATAGATTAACCTTTTGCACAATTTTTAGTTTGTTTTTCTGCAGCTGACAGTGTCATTTGAGTTTGACAAATTCAATGGCATTGTTAACATCATTTTCTATTTCAAAACACTTTTTTTGGTGGGAATAAAAGTTAATCGCAGGCATTAAAAAGAAATGGGTCTCTGGATAACCAGGGTTGAGTCTATAATCCAGGGCTGGAAAAGTTAATTTTGTTTTTTCTTTAAACCTCAGAAAAAGAAAAGTCTATTAGTTGGTAGATAGCAGAAAGACTGCAAGTTCTGTGAGTGGAGGGATGCTTGTTTACGGCTCTATCTCAAGACTACAGAACAGTGATTAGTAGGTGCATAAATAAATGTTTAATGAATATTTAAATTAAAAATCAACTTTGAAACACATCCTTAAGAGGATCTGCTTTACTTTGACATGCTTTACTTTCTATCTTTAATTATACAATAACTAAAAAGTCCATCATATAGTCACCTACCCATAAATTGGGGGTGTTTATCAAAAGATTCAGAGTAAGAAATAAAGGACTAAATAAGGCCTTAAATAGCTTTATTGAAATCTGTATAAATAAACATGCACATTTCAAATGTAAACTCAAGTGAACTCAAGTGCAGACAAAATTTTAACCTCTGTCATGCAGGAGGTTAGTTTACATTAAAAAAAAAAAAAGAAGAAAAGAAAGAAAAGAAAAGAAAAAAAACCCCCCAAAAACAAAAAAAACCCCAAAGCAGCTTTTAAAATACCAGGATGAAAAACCAGCTTTAATATCAAGGTATAAAGCAAAGCCATGATCAACATACCTCATTTATCCTGGTCAAATGCATTTTTTTTCTTTTACTTTTAAATGCTAACATAAATAAATAATTTACCAAAATGTGCACTCACAGAGTGAACTTTTATTTACAATACACAATTTATAATCTATTGTATTTGATTAGTTCAAGTGAAGAACATTATACTTTTTGCTTTAGTAACAGTGGGACACAAAGCAATTTCTCAGGTAGTCGATATGTGAAATGTGCCCCAGCATTTAGATTTTCTATTAAAGGCAGTATTGTATGCCAATCAACAATACATTCTTTCAACTAGATTAAAGGGAAGAAGCAGCAAATGAAAAATGTTTCAAATGTTCACACATATTTTTGGCATCCTGGATCCTTGAATGTGGTGAACTTAAATCAAATTCAAGGTTTGTATGCTTTATATACTATACAGGTTCTGACTCTAAAACATGCAAATGCCAATTTTCTTATAACAAGTTACCTTCTGAGAAAAGCTGTAAGGCTATGGTGAATTCCATCAGGAACACACAAAGAAAGTTAACAGACCTACCTTTAAAGCCAATTGTCCATTAATGATTTAAAGGCCAGTATATGAAAAAAATTTCTCATCTAAGATTGATGTAGTTATTACTATGGATATAGAATACTCTTAAGTCTGTCCTTCTGTTAGAATAATTGGAAGAGCTAAAAGTTGCCAAATTACCAAAAAAAAGGGGTAGAGAAAAACAGACAGCAAAAATTTTAATTTTGGACCACACCAGATTAAAGATA
>JAQQSY010002475.1:0-13656 GCA_028646535.1 Procyon lotor
AAAAAAAAACTCGGCACACTACCATTTAACTTGTTTTAATGTTTCTTCACAAATGGTGAAAAATACTAAAGTACAGACAAGGAATAATCATAATGTTGTGGCCAACATTATAAATATGGAATTATAAATTTAAAACATTTTCTGGTTTAAAAAATAAATCTGGTAGTCAATGCAGCTCTGCGGGGTCTCTGCGTCTAGTAGGGCCGGTCTCTGCGCTCCTGACGGTGCTCGCCTTTATCCATTTTTCCAGGTCCTCCGCGCCCGCCTCTTCTTCCTCCCATCTGTTCCATCAAAGGTCCAGGGGGCCCGCCAGGGCCGCCCCGTCTTCCTCCACCAAAGCCACCTCGGTCCATGCCCCGGCCACCACGGAAGCCCCCTCTGTCTCCACCACGGCCGCCTCTGAACATCCCACCAGGACCACCGCGGTCCATGAGGCCGCCTCTTCCACCCCGCATGCCACCAGGGCCACCTCTACCACGGTCACCGCCTGAAGTAAGGAGAAGGACAGATTAACAAGACGGGGAGGATGGGTGGCTGGTGTGGACGTGCCTCAGAGGCAGCTCAGGATCTGCTTTCTCCCCAAGCAGAAGCCAAGCAGGTGCTTTACTCGGTCTGAGGCTCTGGGGCACACTTCAGAACGTACGCTGGAACCTCAGGAGCTCTCGCGCCAAGACTCCACTTCCGGAGACCCTGACCGGGCTGTGAGCAGCGGGGCAGCAGTTTACCAAGCCCACCAAGGCAACGAAAGAGGTTTAGAACCAAGATGCTGAAGGGATGCTCCCCAAACCCGTACCTACCCGGGGGTGGGAAGGGTGGTGGAAGGAAGCCTTCAGGCTTTGGGGCCTTACACTGGTTGCACTCTGTTCTCCAGGCGAAGTTCTGGTTTCCACACCCCCTGCATAAAATTATATCACAACAGAAATCACTAACCGAACTCAGGCGGTGAGGCAAATGTGCGCAGGCACACCGTACCCGCCAGCACAAACACTGGAGCCTGGTCAAACACCACCAAGAGGATCTGCTGACAGAAAATGGCTCTGGAGCCACAGCCTCAGGCAGCAGTGAACCCAGAAGACTAGTGTATGATCCAGAAAATGCACAACCACGTACGCGGGGACCTCCGGAGTCCCGCAGAAACTTTCCTTTGGAAAGCTCTGAAGACGGACTGATTAGGCCACCCACCCGCCCCACGACAGAGCCATCAGGTGACAGTCATCACTATCCTTCTTGAAGACAAAGAGAATCCAACAACTCTCCTCTCCAGAATGGGAACAGGTGGGACACAGGGTGACTTCGCTAGTGTAGGGTATCAATTTGTCAAGAGAAGTACATACGGATTGGGGCACTGCCAGTCTCCAGCTCGGTGCTGGACATTTCCTCCTCCGGATGGGTTCCCTCGGGAACCCCGAGGCCCTCTTGGGGGAAAGCCACCTCTGTCTCCTCCACGGCCTCCCATGCGACCCATGGGGCCCCCAGGGCCTCCGGGGCCCCCTGGACCTGCAATGAGAAAGAGCCAGTCACTTCTGTATAGCACCAGGTTTGCTGCAGGGGAAATCTCTATCCTCAAGGGAATTTGCATAGATCACAGCCGTCACTGACCCTTCATTTGCCTCGACTTTTCTGCCTTCCGTGCAAGTTACTTTAGTTAGCTCCCACAGCCTGTAAAGAACAGGCAGTCTCATGCAGAGAGACCCAAGCAGAATAAATAAATGGCAGCTCTGGGTTGACAGGAAGGCAGGGTGGTTCCCGCGCATTCCAGCCCCCAAGAAACTCCTGTTCTCTTCCTTTCATGCCTGCAAACTTTTTTTTTTGGCCTGTAAACTTTTATTTATTTGACAGAGAGAAACACAGCGAGAGAGGGAACACAAGCAGAAAGAATGGTAGCGGGAGAAGTGGGCTTCCTGCCGAGCAGGGAGCCCGATGCGGGGCTCGATCCCAGGATTCTGGGATCTGACCTGGGCCGAAGGCAGACGCTAAACGACTGAGCCACCCAGGCACCCCTTGCTTGTAAACTTTTAACTGCCAGCATTTAGTGGTTTAGTATTGATTCTACATGATTTCCTAATATTTCTAAGAGGCTTGTCTCTAGTCTAAAAATCAAGTTTCTCAAAGACAAGTGTAAAAAAACACTGACAACAACACAGATGCAGATCAGGGAAGGTGTCTGGTAAATACCTCCACGAAGTGGCGGTGGCATCCCTCTGCCCTCACGGGGAGGCATACCACCCCGCATGCTGTTCATGGGAGGCTTCTTCCGAGCAAGAGAAACCTTAAGTTTGCTCCCTTGAAAATCTTTCCCTGGAACAAGAGAACAGAACACCAATTACTCCCAACTTGCAACTCTTCCCTCCTGGAGGGACTGGGCAAGACTGGTCCACTCCTCACTCCCCGACTCCACCACACCATCACACTCAACAACCCCCCAACATGTGCCCCGCCCACAACCTTCTTGATCTTTGCTGATAGGGCCACAAAACATTTTCAAGATACGTCAAAACCCCTATACCCTAGGGAGGAAAGTAAGCTAGGGGAAGGCCGAGTGCTCCTGAACCCTTGCCCCACAAAGGGTGAGAAGTAGGGATAAGAGTATCAAGTAGCCAAGAGGTGAAAGCCAGGACACTTTCCAGTTGGTTTTGTCTGCAGTGAGGTTCCAGAATCAATGCCAAGGCCAAATATGGATATATTTAAACTCAAATGCATACTGGATTTTTGTGGGGTGATCTGTACCTTCTGATACCTATGCTTAGACAACCATTTACAATTTTAAAGTGGATTTATAATAACGACTCAAAATAAGGGATCTCCTAAACCCCAGCCAGCAACGTGGCCCTCCCATGCCAGAAGGGAGCCAGGCACACCACACTGCTGCCCAAGAGCCAGCCGGTGCTCCCCCAGCAGACAGAGGGTCTTCTGGCTCTTAGGTTCCTCCTTTATGCTATGTGTATTTGTCCCTTGTCTCCAAAACCACTTCTGGGAATGATATTCTAACAGAATTACATACATTATCAAGACCCTTGTTTCACCTGCAGACTGACATGTGCAACATTTGCTCCAAGAACGTTCTTGTGCCCCAGGGCAGGCTGAGTTACAAATGCTGCCCCCGGCTGACCCTAAGGCTCCTACCATCAAACCACTCCACGGCAGCCTTGGCAGTTGGTGGGTCTTCATAGGACACTGTAGCATCGCCTTTGGGCTTTCCGGTTTCCTTGTCCAAGTAGATATGGATCATGGGTTGTCCGGTTCTCTTGTTCATCTAGGTATAAAATAGCAGAGTTAGGCTGTGACCAGAAACACTGCTTTTTGGAGGAAAAGTCCATGTGAAATTCAGAGAAGACCCTTGAATTGTCAAGTGTCCAAAGCAGTAATTTTCCAGACACATATTCAGTAGGATGTCAGTTTATCTCTGAGGAGTGGAATTATGCATGCCTTATTTCCTAAATTGCCACAACAAATATACACCTAAGTCATTTTTTCCTCTTAGGTGTAGGTGTCATGAAAATCAAACTAGACCTAAAGTTCCAAAGTGCATAAGTGAACAGTACGGATCCCACCGCTTCCCTGTCATCTCCTGGTGTCCTTGTACCTGACCCAACATTTTCTGTGCCCGTCCTAATAGGCACCCCGTGACGACAGCCACCTCTTACGAGGCCGTCAGGCTCTGATGCCAGCACACAAGCCATGTCTCACATAAAGTAAAAATCACCCTTAAATCAGTACAGAACACAGGGCTGTGAGTGTGCTAGAAGCATTCTTAAGTCTAACATAGCCTATTTTTCCTCCAGAGGTAGAACACACCATTCATTAGCTTTTCAGCTGAATACCAAATGTTAACTGGCTTGAATTCAGGAGCAAAACACTAGAGAAGAATATGGCTTCATTTGTTTTCTGCATTAAAAAGTGTGTATGATCAAAGCCTAATCTATACATGTTTGTTCATATAACATGTAGTAACACCTAAGGCTATGTATTCTTAAAATCTCCTTTATTTTACAAAACTGACAGCATATGCTCCCTTTCTTAACTAGGGGAAAAAACCCACACATACCTGAATAAACAACATACCATGTTAACATCACAAGTAGAGAGAGACCATCATTATGCAACTCTTAAGCTCTACCCAAACCAAATCTCTTTCTATATAGTTGTAACAACCACAAAATGTCATTTTGAAAAAGACCAATCACAGTAACAGCCAAAAATTTTAAAAAATAAAACTAATACAGACGGGGGCACCTGGGTAGCTCAGGCAGTTAAGTGTCTGCCTTCAGCTCGGGCCATGATCTCAGGGTCCTGGGATCGAGCCCCATGTAGCACTCCCTGCTCACTGGGAAGCCTGCTTCTCCCTCCGCCTTCTCCCCTGCTCGTGCTCTCCCCTAACTCAAAAAGATAAAATCTTTTTTTTAATTAAACGATTTTATTTATTTATTTGACAGACATAGATCACACGTAGGCAGAGAGGCAGAAACAGGCTCCCCGCTGAGCAGAGAGCTCGATGTGGGCTCCATCCCAGGACCCTGAGATCATGACCTGAGCTGAAGGCAGAGGCTTATTAACCCACTGAGCCACCCAGGTGCCTCTAAAATCTTTTTTTAAGACTTTATTAGAGAGAGAGAAGGGGGGGGTGCAGTCAAGAGGGAGAAGCAGTCTCCCTGCTAAGCAGGGAACTCGATGCAGGACTTGATCCTGGGACTCCAGGATCTTGACCTGAGCCAAAGGCAGTTACTTAACCAACTTAGCAACCCAGGTGCCCCAGATAAATCTTAAAACAAAAACAAAACACCAAAAAACAAAACTAAAAAAGACTTGCAAAAACTTGAAGGAGATGGTCTTTACTAAAGACGTAAGTAAATAGGCATATGATATTCATGGAAAAACTACTCAGTATTATAAAAATGTCAATTCTGCTCAAACTATCTTATAGATTTAATAAACACTCAGTTTAGGTTTTTAAAGAACTCCTTAAGTGGAATTGTAAAATGCATATAAAAGAGCAAGGAATAAATAGCAAAGCATTCCTGAGGAAGACGAATAAAACAGAACAATCTGCTTTACTATAGATATTAAGACTTAGCATAAAAACAGCTGTGCTATTAGTGCAGGATCATACAAATTAAAGTACACAAGTTCATCAGAAAGAGATCCAGCCCCCCCAATAAATAAATACAACCTTAAAAAAGATAAAGGGGTGGTGGTGGCTGGGTGGCTCAGTCAGTTGAGCATCTGCTTTCAGCCCTAGAATCAGGTCCTGATTCCAGAGTCCTGGGATCAAGCCTCGCACTGGTCTCCCTGTTCAGCAGGGAGCCTGCTTCTCTCCCTGTGGTGTTCCCCCTGCTTGTTCTGTCAAAGAAATAAAATCTTAAAAAAAAAAGAAAAGAAAAGAGGGGCGCCTGGGTGGCTCAGTGGGTTAAAGCCTCTGCCTTCGGCTCAGGTCATGATCTCAGAGTCCTGGGATCGAGCCCCGTGTCGGGCTCTCTGCTCAGCGGGGAGCCTGCTTCTCCCTCCCTCTCTGCCTGCTTGTGATTGCTCTCTCTCAAATAAATAAAATCTTAAAAAAAAAAAAGGAAAAAAGAAAAAAAGAAATAGATCCAGGTATGGGTGGAACTTTATGTGATAGATATAGTATATACCATCAAGAAAAAGGATAGATCTTTCTTTCTTTTTTTTAAGGATAGATCTTTCAATAAATGTTGCTGAAACAGAAGATCTTACAAATAAACACAAACCAGTAAGGACAAGGCTGATAAGTTCAATTACATTAACAGCCTCTTCTATTCATAAAAAGAAAAGGAGTTATAAACTAACTAGAATACATGCAGAATACCTATGTGATATTAGCCAATGATCAGCCTTCAGAGACAATAAGGAACTCTATGTAGGGGCGGCTCAGATGGTTAAGCATCGGACTCTTGATTTTGGCTCAAGTCATGATCTCAGGGTTGTGAGATCAAGGCTGGCTTTGGGCTCTGTGCTGAGTATGAAGTCTGCTTGGGATTCTCTCCTCCTCCCTCAGCCCCTACTCCCTGCACTCTCTCAAAAAGAAAATTAAATTGACTAACAGGCATTTCACAGGAGACCGCATGCAACAAGAACATTAGCAGAGTGACGGGCATTAAGGAGGACACATGATGTGTTGAGCACTGGGTGTTACACACAACTTACAAATTATTGAACCCTACATCTAAAACTAATGATGTACTATATGTTGGCTAACTGAATTGAAATAAAAAAATTAAAGCAACAACAACAAAAACAAAACAAAAATACCAAACATCAGGAACCAAGGAAAAGGAAATTAAAAATGACATTTCCCAGGCACCTGGGTGGCTCAGTGAGTTAAGCGTCTGACTTCAGCTCATGTCATGATCTCAGGGTCCTGGGATCAAGCCACGCACTAGGTTCCATACTCAGTGGGGAGTCTGCTTGTCCCTCTCCCTCTGCCCTCCCTCTTTTTTTTTTTTTAAAGATTTATTTATTGATTTACTTGACAGAGAGAGAGAGAGAGAGAGAGAGAGAGAGAGATATCACAACTAGGCAGAGAAGCAGACTTCCTGCTGAGCAGAGAGCCCGATGCGGGGCTTGATCCCAGGACACTGAGATCATGACCCGAGCCTAAGGCAGAGGCCCCAACCCACTGAGCCACCCAGGTGCCCCAAATAAATGAAATCTTACAAACAAAAAACCCCCACCACATTTCCATTTTCTTCCAGCAGACTGGCATTAAGTTAAAAATGGAGGTGATTCCCAGTAGCAGTGAAGATGTGGTGAATGTGCTCTCAGGAATGCTAGTGGCATCTGCTAAGTTGCTCAGCCATACTATCAGCTTATGAAGTTAAATTAAACACACAGCTTAAGAACCAGCAATTCTATACTGGATACAGTCGATTCTCATTTGTGGATTCAGTATTTGCAAATTTGCCTACTCACTAAAATTTGTAACTCCAAAATCAATACTTGTGATACCTTTATGATTACTCATGGACATGTACAGAGTGACAAAAATTTAAGCTGTCTGACGCACATGTTCCAGTGAAGCTCAAATGAGACACACTCCCCCACCCCCCCCAACCCTCGATGACCAGAAGATAGAGACTATGGGGACAGGGCAGTGTAGTGCAAGAAGTTCTGGCCCTGGGGGGCCAGGTGGATGAGTGTATGTCAACTCATGCAAATCACCAGACACTTCAGAACCTCATTTTCTCTTTATAAGAGAAAATAGATCTACCAGAGGGAGTTGTTTTTAAAATTTAGGATTATAATGTATGTGAGATGTGCGTATGAATCTGTGCACACACTTGCATCCATTAATTCAGTCTTTGTAGTGACTTGATAGAACTACTACAAATAACAAGAACCAACTGTATAGGGGCACCTGGGTGGCTCAGTCGGTTTAAGTATCTGCCTTCGGCTCAGGTCATGATCCCAGGGTCCCGGGATAGAGCCCCACATTGGGCTCCCTGCTCTGTGGGAAGCCTGCTTCTCCCTCTTCCACTCCCCCCTGCTTGTGTTCCCTCTCTCGAGGTCTCTATCAAATACATACATTAAAAAAGGACCAACTGTCCACACACCAGAGACTACTGCACGGTACCCCAGGAGTCACTGTACAAGAAATGTTCACTGTAGCACAGGCTATAAACCACAAACTTAAAAATAACCCAACTGTCTGGTATATACCAGGAATAGCGTTGCCTTATAGTAGTGTTTAATAAATATTTTCCAAAATTATAAGAAACAAATCATTACTAAGGGTACATATACGAAAAGAAAGGAACAGAACAATTTGGGATGGGAGTGCGGAGAAGGGATAAAATTGGGAAAGAAATATGTCATGTGCTCATAAAGCTTCACTTCTTATACTGGGAAGTAAAAATATTAATATTCGCTATTTTAAAAACTGTATGTTGTAATCTATACTTCACAAAAAAGTGTCCCTGTGTTTTTATAATTAGCTGACAATAAGAAAGGACAGAATTGTTAAGTATGCCCACACATGTTTAGCATTTTTCTAGAAAAAGAAGTTTTTTTTCTTTTGGTGTTTTAAGGAACAAACCACAAAATACCCAGGAAGAAAAGTCAGGCAACTTCAGAGGCAGTCAGATCGTCAGAAACTCTCAACATCATCTCTTTAAAAATTTGGAAGATCTGCCTGCTCACACGGTCATGCTTTTACTTACCTTAACAACTCCACACTGCTTAAAGAAGTCGGCCAGATCATCTAGAGTCACATTGTCATTTAAGCCTTGCACATAAATTGCACTGTTGTCAGAGTCTTCATCTGGATCTACAGGTGGGCCTTACAGAGAATAGACAAAAGAGAATTATTGTCCTGTATCTATAGGGGCTGATTAACCCATTAGTCACTACTGCTCACCGGTAATTACCACAAAGTTAAGAGAACTACCAGCTACACTAACGAGAATGCCATGGAACTTGTGGCCTCCTTTGTCTAAGGCTATTATGAGTAGCTGCTCATGATAAAGGAAGCCCCAAAACTGCTTCTGACAGCAAGAACATCACACTGATCTCCTAGGCTACTGAGCTCTATCTAGTATGCACTTACTTCTGGGGTGTTCATGTATTTTTATTTATTTAATTTATTTGACAGAGAAACACAGCAAGAGAGGGAACATAAGCAGAGGGAATGGTAGTGGGAGAATTTATTTATTTATTTTTAAAGATTTTATTTATTTGAAAGAGATCACAAATAGGCAGGCAGAGGGAGAGAGGGGAAGCAGGCTCCCCGCTGAGCAGAGAGCCAGATGGGGGACTCGATCCCAGGACGCTGAGATCATGACCTGAGCCAAAGGCAGAGGCTTTAACTCACTGAGCCACTCAGGTGCCCCTGGGCTGTTCATTTATAAAGCAGGATACAAAATTCAAGAATTCAAATTACCTAGATCAAGATCTGGTCCTTCATCCATGGGTCCTGCCAACCAGGAAAGATCATATAAAATATTATTAGTGCACGTCTTGCAAGCTATAAACCTTACAAACACACATAGCTATCTACTATACCACCATTTGATGGGGCTTCATTAAACTCAAAATGACCCGCACTGCTAAAATGGAGCAGTGCCCCTTTAACATTTGTGAAAGATTTGCTAGGGTTTTGCTTTTTTTTCTTTGCTGGTTTGCTTTTAAACCATTAACCAAATACACTCTCAATGCTTATGTGCCAAATTAGTGTTAAATTTAAGTCAAAAATTTTCCTCCAAACAAAACCAAATTTAAAAAATGTATTCTCCCCCACATTACAGAAGCAGTTGCTCAATACTTCAAGTTACCCTTTGTTTTGTAACCATAGGTTAACCTTATTACCCCTAAGACAATGCCGGCAGTACCCATTAGTCTCTTTGTATAGATCATTTTTAAACCACTTATATGAAACTAATAAAAAATTATAGTTTTCTAAAAACTGACTGTATTTTTTTTAAACACTATCCATGGTAATACTCAAAAACTTACCACCAGGCTTATTGAAGCCACCTCGCTCTCCAGCGCTGCTGGGGGGATAAACGAAGAAATGAAGGCCTTTCCCTTTAAAAGCCAGTACCGCTCTGAGCCTTGGGGGGGCTCGTGGGGAAGAAGGGCACTGGCTAAACACATCTCCAAACAATGCATCTCTCTCATCTCGTCACTATGCCTTTCTTCAGGGCAGCTTGCTCAAATTTCCTTTATATACAACCTTGCTTGTCTGATTGTACACACCAGTGTGGTTGGTTCCTTTCATTTCGGGGCTGGTATTAATAGTGCAATACTTGGCAAAATTAAGGGGAAAAAAAAATTGATCCCAAACACCCACCCCATTAGCTGAAAAACAGGGAGAGCTTGGTTGTAGAGAGTAGCAAGCGGGGGCAACTGCTTTCCATGTTCATAAAGGTGCACCCTCAACCTCTCCTAGGGCAGAGCCAAGTGAGGCTTCCTAACAAGTCACAGAGTGTAATAAAGCAGGAGACAATCACATGAAACGCCTACAACACACATCAGAGGACGCATCCAGCCATCTTCAGCATAAAGCCATACAATTCAGGGCACTAATGGATTTAACAATCGCTGTGAAAGGAGAATTTACAACAAATACCAAGGCTCAATGGACCGGGGGTGCAACTTTATAGACACATCAGTTGAGGACAGTGATGACAGCAGTATAAAATGACTGCCTTACATATTGTAAATAGGAGAAGGGAACATGATGGGTCTTTTAAAATTTTTCCTTTAAGATTTAAATAAAGGCAGCTCCTCAGTGGGAGGCCCTGAGCTTTTTCTAACCAGTATTGCACCTTTAATACCTGAATATACAATTTCAAGCTGTTGCATGCAGCTTTGTTTCCTTTTTAAAAGTACACACCATAAAATGTTCTCTCTCTTTAAACACAAAAGTTTACACTTTAATGTTACACAATTCTAGAGTATACCTCCTCTGGTTCATTACCAAATAACAAGTATGCAGTTACCAAAGTTACAGAAGGATTCCATTTATACAATGAATACATTTTGTTAAAAATATTCTATGTATATTTTTCCTCTCCATATGGACACCGTGTCTAGTCCCACTTTTCATTATGCTGCCGGCTGAGTACTGAGTACGGGTACTTTTTAAGTATTGAAGTGTATACAAGGCTCTCACTTTGTAACCTGTAGCATATAAATGCGACAAAGCATGTTAAAAAGTTTCCACGTTTAACAGCCAATGAAAATATCAAAATACTGAGGCAATGAAAAAGGGCATGTTAACAACATTAAGTGCCTTACCTGCAGAAGACACTGAAAACCATCACCACACCAGAGTGAAAAAGAGGGGAGGGGAGAATGCCCCTGTCCTGTCCCCAAGGGATCCAACCGACTGCTTCACAGTCAGTTGAAAAACCTGTGGGGAAAGCCATGACTTTTTTCTATGGCTCCAGGAGAGACTTCTCGTCCACAAAGAGGGGATCCCTCCACTAGCAAAGTCTAGCAGAATTAGAATTATCACTTCTGGAGTATTAAAATGAATGAACTTGAAATTGGTTTTGCAATTGGAAAATACTAAGAATTCTAGGTGATTGGAGGAGACGTGATGATAGTAATTTCAAGTGTCTACGTCTATTTTAAAACATCCATAAAGAAGTGAAACCTTTATAATGGAATAACATTCTCCAAATCAGTCTGATTTTATTTAATACCAAATTATTCATCAATTTTTGTATGTTGTCAAGTAACTATTTTTTCCAATAAAGATTTCACCAGACTTTTAAGTTATGCAGAATACGCAGAACCGTATTTTCAATCAGTTATCTTTCAATAAGATATAGATTTGAAAACACAAAAATTAAAGATAAACTTTTTATCTAATTTTGAAGTCCACTTCCATTAAAAAAAAAAACCAAAACACAAAACCCTACCCAATTTTTCCTTGAACCAATGGTGGCACCAAATCCAATTCATACATAATTTGTAACATTCTGCATAACTTTTTTTTTTACTAGTTTATATAGGGACAGAACACACACAGAACTAAACCTTCTGGATTACGTTAACCAACATTATACCTCACCTTCATCAAAGCACAGATACCAGAAAGGGAAGAAGGGGTAGGAGAAGGGCGGGGAGGGGCAGGCACAGGTAGCAGGGATGTTACTGATCTAAACAAAGTTTTCTAAACCAGATTGTGCCATCAATCAAAATGGTCAAACCGATTTAGACTTTTCAAAATCTCCAATGGGGAGTGATCCTGTAATTATATACATTACTCTGCAAAAAGCTATTAGACTTTTCTGTGTACCAGGTGCACCTCAGGCCATAGTTCAGGGGTTACGGGACCAAGATCTTCATCATTACGTTCAACAGTTCCAAGTACAAACAGAAGTTGGGGACAAACATTGTGGAAAACAGCTGCATTCCTTTTCTGCAGTATATATACACCAGGAATTTCAAGATAACCATTCAGAGGCAATTAGTTAAAAAAAAAAACCTAGGGGTGTTAGAAGGGTTGTGTGTGTTCCATCCCAAGTCTATTACCCACAGAGGCTTTTGACCTCTGGAAACCATGAAGGGAACTGAAAGCTCTTGTTTCAAAACCATTCTTTGTTCTCCCCAACCCAACCAAGTAGATTGGCAGGGAAAAAAAGCGAACTGCCACTTAATCTATGCCATAAAGATGACATTTCCATGTTTTAGAAGATGGCCTGGGCTCAACAGATTGTCCATGGAAATGCAGAAATAAATTTCTTATGTCTTTCAGTCCCTTCTTTCCAATGAAAATCCTATGGATGAAACAAAATTAGGTAAAAGGAGAAAAGGTTTGCTCTTACCCCATTCCACCGCGTCCTCCTCCCCGCCCACCTCTGCTCATGCCTCCACGATCAAATCCCCCTCTTCCCCTGCCCCGGTTATCAGGGCCACTCATGCTCCGGTTTTCTCCTGGTCCGGAAAATCCTCCAGACTCCTGCCCATAAACACCCATGCTACTGGGGTGGTCCTGTCGGAATGAACCTGAGGAAAGAGTCACATCTGTAAGCCATGGACCAGCATATAAACCACTGCCTGTTGTACTTTCTCCTGGAATCAAAGAATGCTCAATTGCAAGGCACTACCCAAGGCACCATCTTCTTTAAACCTGACAAAGCACCTCTAATCATGTAGAATCTTTTAAGTTTAACCAAAACCGCTGGTTCATCAAAGCTGAAGTAACCTTACATAGTTGGCCTAGAATAAACCACCCAAGTAAGAAAAAAACCCCTTAGTCAACAGTTTACAGGGTTTTGTATCCTAGGATGCCTCCAAAAGCTGCTTCTTTACACTACTCTCAAGAAACAAAAACTGGAGGCAGGTTTCTTAGGTCTTTAGTATGTTGCTGAAGCTTGGGCTCCATCAAAGCACTACCCATCTCATAGCCGGAATGAAACACACCCACGGATGGAGTTTCATTAAAAAACAACTATCCAGGTAAAAATTAAATTGTGAAAACGGTTTAGAGTTTTTGGTTATTCCTCCATGTAAAACTAAGTGTTCTATGAGAACTTTTTTTTTTCTTTTTTGCTTTATGGATGTAAAAAACAAAACAAAACCCCAAAAGCAAAAGACAGCATGTACTTGACTATCAAAACTACGGTAGTCTTCAATAGCTATCCGCTCACATCCCTTTAATGAGGTGGGGTAGGCAGGCCACAGGAATCCCAGGTTCACTCACTATACGTAACATCTCCTCCTCCAAGAGAGCAAGGCTGCTATCTTAAAATGTTTTCTCTGGTTAGTTACCAGCTCTCTTTTCTTTCTTTGCAAGGCATACTAACAATTAAAGCGGAGAAAAGCACTTAGGTCTTTAATGGGACATCCAAGCGGTTAGCCAGGATGTTATGGCCTAAAGATGCCCTGGAGTCCAAAAATAAACAACGGTAAAGACCACTTCCCCATGTTCAGAAACTCCAAACATAATCATTCTTATTTGGTTTTCTTGCTTAGCAACTCACTCTGCTGCCCGTAGCTGCTGCTCTGTTGGCTATATTGACTTGGAGCCTGGCTGTAGGATCCAGTTTGGGGGGGATAACTAGTGGGCGGCTGCTGCCCATAGCTGCTTTGTTGACCATAGCTACTCTGCTGTCCATAGCTGCTCGGCTGCCCATAGGTGTTCTGCTGAGAGTAACTGCTCTGATCGTAACTAGTCGGCTGTGTAGAGGAGTA
>JAQQSY010002476.1:0-13656 GCA_028646535.1 Procyon lotor
CTATAATTTGTTCAAATAAACCTTTGATCCTTTCTCCCATTCCTCATCTTCTGTGACCCCTATTACCCACATACTATTTCTCTTTATGGAATCACTGAGTTCTGTATGTTTCCCTTTGTGATCCAGTAGTTTTATTTCTCCCTTCTTTTCAGCTTCCTTATTCTCTATTATTTTATTTTCTGTATCTATGATTTGCTCTTTTTCCTATGATTTGCTTCATTCATCCTTGTTTTTATAGCATCCACTTGGGACTGCATCTTGATAGCATTTTAAATTTCGGCCTGACTAGAATTTAGTTCATTTCTTCAGCAAGGGATTTTCTAGTGTCTCCTATGCTTTTTTAAGCCCAGCTAGTATCTTTATAATCACTGTTTCATATTCTAGTTAAGACATTTACCTTTTATCTGTATTGATGAAATCCTTGGTAGTGAGTACTACCTCCTATTCTTTCTTTTGGTGTGAATTTCTCCATCTCATCATTTTTGTCCATAAAAGAAAAGAAGAGAGAAAGTGAAATAACTACAATAACAACAGTGACAACAGAAGCAAAGCAAAACAAACAAAACAAAAACAAAAACCCCCCACAAAAACAAAAATAAAACAAAAAACTAGATCCTCACTGTGTTTTGGTCTGCTTGTTAAAAAGAAACTAGTTCTCAAAGTAAAAAGGAAAGAAAAATGTGTGTGTGTGTAAAGTAAAATACAATGAAAGGAAAAAATTTTAAAAATATATGAAGTGTATATAAAAATAGAAATTAAAAAAGAATTTTAAAAAGAATTTAGAAATAAGAAAATAACTAAAAAATACTAATACACTGAAGATTAAAAATACAAAGATTGCTATATACCCCAAGAGCTGAAACTTTGCAGCCCTTTATGATCAGTAATCTTTGTGAGAGTGTGTTGTTTGTGCTGGTCTTCTGGGGGAGGGGCCTATTGCTGCTGATTCTCAGGTGAACTTGCCTTAGTATTACAGGGAGGCAGGGTTCTATGTAAGTGGCTCCAGACTCTCATAGGTGTAGGTGATGCTGTTTTGCTCCCTAAAGGCTTTCAGGACTAATGGGCAGGATGAATATGGCTGCCAACACTCCCCAGTGAACCCTCACAGAAAATCAATCACTCTTGTTTCCCTGGTTTCCACCAGAACTCTGTTCACCCAACCTGTGACCAAACGTTTTTATTTCAGGAGCTCAACTGAGTTTCAAAATTCTAAATTTTAGGTACTCCATGGCAGGGACCTATGCTGTTCCCCCTGGGGGAGGAAGGGGATCTTGTCATACTTCTGCCTTTTGCTGTACCCCTCCTAGGAAAGCTGTCACATG
Source organism: Procyon lotor (assembly GCA_028646535.1). NCBI lineage: Eukaryota > Metazoa > Chordata > Mammalia > Carnivora > Procyonidae > Procyon > Procyon lotor. Next base: position 1,323 of record JAQQSY010002476.1, read on the forward strand.
ACCGTGCAGTGGTTCTGTTTGTGGCATCACAGAGAAGAGAGCTGGCATCCAGACTTGCTGTTCTCAGAGCTTCCTTGCTCCTATGCCTGGGAATTCTGCCACACTCAGGCACCACCTGTTCTTGCAATCCCAAAGGTCCCCCAACCATGCTATCCCACCTCGGATTCCACCCTGCTTCACCATCGGAGCACCATTGAGCCAGGCATATCCCCCACTGAGGCAGGCTTCTAAAAGTTCCAATTTTTCACTCTGCTACTTCTAATCTTTGTGGCCACCTCCTTAAGCAGGCTCCCTTGTCTCCACTGTATCTTCAGCTTTGTCACACTGGATTCAAGTCTCTGTACCTCTTACCTTCCAAATGGTGGTTGTTTTGTACTGGTAGACTTGACCGCATTTGTTTTTTTTTCAGATCTCTGATTGATTTTTCCAACGTTTAAGACGATTTGATAGCTAGTTGTATTCGAGGGATGAGACAAATTTAGAGTCACCCTGCTCCTCAGCCATCTTAACTCCTCGTCCTAAATACTATTTTTTGTTTAAGCCATTGTAGATTGGGTTTTCCTTCACTTTCAAAGGAAAAATATCTAATACTTTTAGATACTTTAAACAGACTGTATCATTTCATTTCACAACCATTACAACTATCATTTATTTTTACAACATTTAATTTCACTACAATGCGGCTCATTAGTACTATTATTTTCATTTTAAATGAGGTAACTAAAATTTAGAAACATTTTGTAGCTTGCACAGATGCATGGCTCACTGAACCAAGTTCAAGTTCATATCTAGTTCCAAACCGCACACAATACAGTAGAAGCCCTCTTACTCATGTATTCTGCATGTAAATGATCAATTAAACCAAAGAGTCAAGATGGAGAATTACTTAAAAATGACACACACATATTTCAGATACTTAAAACACATAAATTTGTATTTGTTTACGAATCTTTTCTGTAGGTTTAAGGCATTTGTTTGAGTGTATAACATTTCATATCATCTTTATTGCGTAAATGACAACAAAAATGATGAAAGATTTTTAGTTTTTATTTCTTCAAAGGAGAACTTTAAGATACTTTCAAAGCAATTAGAGTGCCAAACCTCACATAGACCTTCTTCTTCTTCTCCTGCTTTTCTTCTTCCCCTTCCTTCTCCTTCTCCTCTTTCTCCTCCTCCTCCTCTTTCCCCTACTCCTCCTCCTCCCTCCCCTTCTTCTTCTTTAAATTAAGTAGGCTTGAACTCATGACCTTGAGATCAAGAGTTACATGTTCTACCAACTGAGCAATCTGGGTGCCCATCACCTACATTCATTTCTATCAAGTCTTTCTAAAGCATTCAACTTAAATCTTAGAAACAGTAGCTTCTTTTTATATTAATTCTTTTTATATTTATATTTTACTTAAATGACATAATTATAATAACTACTATTGGCATTGGTATACATAGACTGTATTAGCTTTGTATGGCTGACATAACAAACTTCCACAAACTAAGTGACTTAGAACCACACAAAGTTATTATCTCACTGCTCTGGCGGCTAGAAGCCTGAAATCAAGGTATAAGTAAGTCATGTTTTCTTTTCTTTTCTTTTCTTTTTTTTTTTAAGATTTTATTTATTTATTTGACAGAGGGAGAGAGATCACAATTAGGCAGAGAGGCGGGCAGAGAGAGAGGGGGAAGCAGGCTCCCCACTGAGCAGAGAGCCCAATGTGGGGCTCAATCCCAGGACCCTGAGATCATGATTTGAGCCAAAGAAGAGGCCTTAAAACACTAGGCCATGTTTTCTATGAAACCTGTAATGGTATATTTTTCCTTGTCCCTTCCTGGCTTCAGATAGTTTGCTGGAAATCTTTGATATTCCTTGGCTTATAGATGCATTACTCCAATTCTTTGTCTTCACATGGCTGTCTTCTCTCTGTGTATGTCTATTTCTGTGTCAAAATTTCTCCTTTTCATAAGAACACCAGGAATATTGGATTAGAGCCTACCCTAATGACCTTGTTTTAACTTGAAGACCTCTAAAGACTCTATCTCCAAATAAAGTCACATTCTGAGCTACTGAGAGTTAGGACTTCAACAGATCTCTTTTAGGGGACATAACATACACCCCCTTTTTAAGGGGTTGAGACCCATAACCTTTCACTCACTACTTGGCAAGCATTGCCCAGGTGGTGGGTACGAAAGTGGGTGTGCCATACTGGAGCTGTGAGTATTTAGCATTAATCAATCCATTTAGCAGAGAGTAAAGAAAATACAGGCTAATACAAGGAGTCAATAAAGAAAGCCCAATGTCAGTTGTGGAAGAAACTGAAAGGGTAAAGAAGTGAATGGTGAGGGAGGTAGTTGAGCCATTTCTCTAGGTAGGCAATTTAAATAGTGTAAAATGGAGGCTGTTTTTCTAAGAAGTGTTCCTAGGAAAGGAGGAATCCCTCCAAATCTTAAAGGGCATCCCTATGTAACTCTTTCAAAGACACAAGAGTTTTACTGTTATAATGGACAGTGTGGTAATCCCTTTCCAGCTGTGTGTTCCTCACATTCAACATTTTTAGAGCATATAGATATGTTTCTTATATCCCCAAATTTTCCTGGCTTCTTTCTATAAATAAAGTCACATTTTCATTTATTCCCCATGTTTTTCAAGATGATCACCCCTACCCACATATGCAGGACCTTATGCAGTACCCCCCTCCTCAGGTGGTATCTTAGAAGGTTCATAATCAGGCCAGTGTATGTTGGATACTGCACTCTCCTGACTTTGCCTGACATGCTTCCAAAACTACAACACCCTCAAAGCTCTGTCATCTGGAACTATTTCTTTAATATATTTTCCCGGTGCCTTATATCAATGCTCATGTAATATGACCAATAAATATTTGTAGAATGCTGGACTACATTATGGACTTAGATGGCAGAGTGAATATGACCTATTAACCACTCCATTTGGTCCCCTATATTCTCCAGTCTATCCTGCAGTTAGATGGAGCCATGGCACTAGTTTTAACCAATGGGCTACAGAGCCTTAAAATTGCGTTCAGATGACTTTGAAGGGAGGGAGCTGGAGCTTGGAGTTAATGTGGTTTGATCTTCTCTAAAATGAAGTTATCAAAGGTGGGGTTAAGTCTAGAGGAACTTTTGTATTGAGAAAGTCAAATCTGACATTCACCTCCAGCTTCTTGCTGAGGGGACCCTTTTGTTCCTTCAGGCAGCTCTACTGGACTGGACCCAAGAGAACTGTCTCTCCTGCATGGCCCACACTTGACCCATGGGAAACACAAATGTGTCTTATGAACTACTGACCCTACATGCATGCTGACCAATTCCAGCACAGCAGTACACAGCTAGCTTTTCTACCCTCACTCTCTGAGGCCCGTCTCTCCCTGGTGGGAGAGAGATAGCAGTCCAGTGAGTCCCCCAAGTATACTGACTCTGGTACTCTGAGTGTGGTACTCTGGTTCTGCATCCAGACTCTGGTAGCCCATAGGTGTGATATGAGGGAAATAGTCTGGCTGCAGCTTTTCTCAAATTGGGAGAAGGGGAACTTGCAGCACAACAAGAACTCATCAGAGATTTTTTTTCACCAAATCTCTCCACTTTGATTCTTTCTTATATCCTTGGAGCTCTGATCCTAGAATTTTATATTTAGTGTATCCTGTTGTTTTAATAAAAGTCTGTACAAAATCTGTTACTCATAGACAGGGGGAAATGTGCAAATAGAATGATAGAGAAATGGCACTGGAGTTCTAACATAGCTCTTTTTTGTTTAATGATTTTTGAGTGGGGTTCTTCTGTTACTTGTGGACAAAGACAGTCTATTACTGTCCCCAAAACCTACCACAGAGTCCTTCAGGCCAAAGAGGGCTACGACCTTGTACAATGGGAAGTTCTTCTTCAAAAAAGGAATAGAAACTGAACATAAAATCAGACTTCACAAGGATTAAGATAAGTAAACTAACCCATTTGTAACACATCATTTCCAAAAAGTTAGGATGTTAGTGGTTCCATCCTTACACTCTATATTCAAGGACATATTTGGCCTCTCTCACAGGCTTTTTCAACATTCCTCTGGGTATGCTAGTCTGACTCAGCAAGTGAAAATCTGTGGGTTTTGCTAAGCCAGCATCTCTCCCTTCAGTAATAGAGTTCAGCATTCCATTTTGGGGAACCACATCTTCTCTACATAGTTTACTTAAGGTGATCTTGCAGTCAGATCCCTGAGTTAGCTTATGACTCAGGGCTTGCCAGTGAAAATATGGCATCCTTTTTGTGCAGTTATTTTTTTAAGAAAGGGTATATCATGACACAAGAGGAAGTATTAAGGCAGATAGAAGAGATAGTAAGTGCTGCAGGAAGCAATACAGCAAACCAAGAAAGTCAGGAGCAGGGCAGGTGATAATTTTGAATAGAATGGTCAGACTAGTTCTCACTGAAGTGGAATTTAAGCAAATACCAGAAAGAGTGGGAATCAGCCATGCATTCCAGAGAGGGATCAACCAGTGCAAAGGCCTTATGGTAGAAGCCTGCATGTCTTGTTCAAGGAAGAGCATGAAGTCCAGAGTGACTGAACTAGAGTAATCCAAGGGGAGGGTCATAGTCAGTAGATGAGGCCGCAGGAGTAATAGAGAAGCAGATCATGTAAGGCCTTGTAGGGCCTTTTAAGTGTTTTGGCTTCTACTCTGAATTAAATGGGAAACCATTGGAGGATTTGAGCAAAGAAGGGACATGATCTTTCATTTTTTTCAAGGTCATTCTTGTCTTGCATGGGGATAGGCTGTAGGAAGGCCAGAGAAGAGACCTCAGTGACTGAAGTGAGAGATGACGGAGGTATCGGTAAGGGTAATCAGATTCTAAATATGCTAGGAAGATCCAGCCAACAGGATTTCCTGACCCATGGATGTGGGATAAAAAGAAAGGTAAGTCAAGGATAATATCAAGGTTTTGAACTGAACAACTGGAAAGGTGAAGTTGCCAATCATGTGGTAATAATATGAGAAGGACAAATTTGGGAGGAAAACTCAGGGGCACAGATTAGGACATGTTATGATTGACACATATTTTAGATATCCAAGAAGTGATATTAAGAGGAGAGCTGGGGAGAGGAATATGGAATTCAGGAGACAGGTATGGGCAGGGGATAAAAATTTAAAGCCAAGATAAAAAGGCTTGGCTTCTCTTTCCACGCTGAATGAAAACTTCATTTAGTTAAGCAGGTTTATTAGGTCACAGGATAAAGGATAAGAACTCCCTGTTGAAGGAAAAAAACAGCCAACCTTATAGGCCAGAGTTCTGATTCTTGGAAGATGGTAGAGTAGGAAAAATCAGAAATCAATTTCCCCACTTGGACAATAAGTGTATTGACAGGATCTGTCTGAGGCAACTATTTTTGGAATTCTAGAGTCTGATGAAGGCTTGCAACATACAGGGGAAGACTAGAATTTGATAAACTGAGCTAATTTCAGTCAATTTCAGGTCTTAGCATAGTAGTAGCTCCCCATCCCCGATCTCCCGACATGTGGCAGGCAGCTGGGCATGTTTTTGTAGGAGTTTACATGCAGCTTGCAGAAGCCAGGAGTCTTCCTCACCACAAAGCAACCTATGAAAATTAAAAATAATAATAATAAAAACAACTAAAATCAAACGCTAGGGAAGGGGGAGGATCTGATTTCCAGTATTACCACACTATTAGATTCAAATGATCAGTGTTGCACAAAAAAATCTTAAGGCATACAAAGAAATTGGAAAGTATGGCTCATTCAAAGGAAAAAATATAACAGAAATTGTCCTTGAGAAAGGTTGATATGCTAGAAAAATCTGTAAAACAATTGTCTTAAATATGTTCAGAGAACTAAAAGAAGATATAGATAAAGTAAATAAAATTATATGTGAACAAAATGGAAACACCAATAAAGAGATAGAAAACCTAAAAAGAAACCAAGAAGAAATTCTAGTTTTCAGCTTGAAAACTTCCCAAATTTGATGAAAGAGCTAAATATAAATTTCCAACAAACTTGATGAACTGTAAATATGAGACCCACACCAAGAAACATTGTGATCAAACTTTCAAAAGGCAAAGACAATAAGAGAATCTTGAAAGAAGCAAGATAGAGGTGAACCTTCATATACAAGGAACCCTCAATAATATTATCAGCATATTTCTCATCAAGAACTTTGGAAGCCAGAAGGTAGTGGGTGGCTATATACAAAATACTAAAAGAAAAAAAAATCAACCGAGAATACTGACAACATTGTCCTTCAAAAATGAGGGAGAAAAAAAAAATGAGAGAACTAATACTTTTCCATATAGACAAAAGCTGAGGGAGTTTGTGCCCACCAAACAAACTCAGCAAGAAATGGTTAAGGGAGTCCTGCAAAGTGAAATGAAAGGACACTAGATAGTAACTTGAAGCTACAGAGAAATAAAGATCTCAATAATGGTAAATATATGCAAAATTATAGAAGTTACTATTATTATAACAATGGATTATTATTGCACTTTATTTTCTATATGATTTAAGAGACTAATATATTTAAAGAAAATATTACTGTGAAAGTTAGTATTACTCTAACATTGTTTTTTTTTTTTGTTTTTTTCTAAGATTTTATTTATTTATTTGACACAGAGAGAGATCACAAGCAGGCAGAGAGGCAGGCAGAGAGAGAGGGGGAAGCAGGCTCCCTGCTGAGCAGAGAGCCGATGCGGGGCTGGATCCCAGGACCCTGAGATCATGACCTGAGCCGAAGGCAGAGGCTTTAACCCACTGAGCCACCCAGGAGCCCCTCTAACATTGGTTTTTAAGTCTAAATTATATTTTCTAGATAATTTAAGAAACTGATGCATTTAAAAAATCATTAGTTTATGTTTTAGGGCACACAAAGGATAAATACATAATTTTGTGACATCAATAACCAAAGGAAGGGGGGACAGAACTGTAAAGGAGAATAGCTTTTGTATGGTATCAAAGTTAAGCTGAAAGAAATACAAATTACAGTGTTATAATTTTGGATGTTAAATGTAATTCCCATGGTAACTACAAAGAAAATACCTATAGAATATACACAAAAGAAATGAGAATGGAACTTGAACATTGCACTACAAAAAGCCAACTAAAAAAAGAAGACAGTGGACTTGAGGGACCAAAAAAAGTTAGTGCGCATATAGAAAACAAATAGTAAGTGACAGAAGTAAGTCCCTCCTCATCAGTAATGATTTTAAATGTAAATGGATTAACTCCCCAATCAAAAGACAGAGATTAGCAGAATGGATAAAAACACCTGCTTTCTACAAAGACTTACATAAGATCCAAAGACACAAACAGGTCAAAGTGGTTGGAAAAAGATATTCCGTACAAATAGTAATCAAAATAAAGCAGAGGTAGCTGTAATAATATTAGATAAAATAGACTTTAAATCAAAAAAGTTTATAAGAGGCAAAGATAGACATTACATATTAATGAAAGTTTCAATACAGCAAGAATATATAATAATTATAAACATTCATATACTTAGGGACAGACCATTGAAATATATGAAGCAAAAACTGACAGAATAGAATGGAAAAACAGACAATTCTACAACAATAGTTGAAGACTTTAATACCCCACTCACAATAATGGATAGGACATCCAGAGAAAATATAAATAATGAAATAGAGGATTTCAAGAACACAATAAACCAACTAGATATAATAGGCATACACAGAATACTCAACAATAACAGATTACACATTTTTCTCAGGTGCACATTGGACAATTCTCAGACCATGTTAGGTCACAAATTAAGTCTCAATATATTTAAAAGGATAGATATCATACAGAGTATTTTCTCTGGCCACAATGGGATGAAATTAGAAGTCAGTAACAAAAACAAAACTGGAATATTCACAAAATTGTGGAAATTAAACAATGCATGTTTTAAATACCCAGTGGATTAAAGAAGAAAATAGAAAGGGACTTAGAAAATACTTAAAGATTAATGAAAACAAAACCATAACATTTATGATATGCAATAAAAATGGTATTAAGGTGGGAATTTGTAGCTAAAAACATTTATATTTAAAAAAAGAAAGAGGGGTGCTTGGGTGGCTCAGTTGGTTAAGTGTCTGCCTTGGGTCAGGTCATGATCCCAGGATCCAGGGACTGAGCCCTACAGGGGGTTCCCTGCTCAGCGGGGAGCCTGCTTCTCCCTTTCCCTCTGCCAGCCGCTCTCCCTGCTTGTTCTGCTTGCATACTTTGTCTCTCTCTCTCTCTCTCTGATAAATGAATACAAAATAAATAAAAATTTTGAAAAAGAAAGATTTCAAGTCAACAACCTAACTGTAACCTAAGGAACTAGAAAAGAACAACAAACTAAACTCAAAGCTAGCAGAAAGAAGGAAATAATAAAAGATTAGAGCAGAAATAAATGAAAGAGAGAAAAGAAAAATAATAGAGAAAATGAATACCAAAATTTATTCTTTGAAAACATCAGCAAAGTTGACAAACTTTTAGCTAGATGAACTAAAGAAAGAAAAAAAATTAAAAGATGCAAATTACTAAAATCAGAAATGAAAGTAGGGACATTATTATCTATTTTGCAGAAGTAAAAAGGACTATAAGAGAATACTAAGAACAACTGTACAGTAACAAATTGGATAACCTGGATGAAATGGACAAAATCTTAGAAACACAAAAGCTAACAAGACTAAATCATAGAGAAATAGAAAATCTGAAGCAAAGTATAAGTAGTAAGGAGACTGAACCAGTAATCAAAAATCCTCACAGAAAGAAAAACCTTGGACTTACTGGTTTCACTTCATGAATTCTACCAAACATTAAAAGAGGACTAGTACCAATCCTCAAATTTTTCAAAAAATTGAAGAGGAGGGAATGCTTCCTGACTCATTCTGAGGCCTGTATTACCCTGATACAAAAGCCACACATAGACACTATAAGAAAGGAAAATACAGATGAAATATCCCTATTTGCTTTGATGAAAAAACACTCACCCAAACAGGAAACAGAATTCAGCAGCATACTAAAAGAATACACACCATGTTCAAGTAGATGGTTCAACATGAAAATTGGTAAACTTAGTGTACCATATCAAGAGATTCAAGGAAAAAAACTATATGATCACTTCAATTGATGTAGAAAAAGCATTTGACAAAATTCAAAAACCTTTCATCATAAAAACTAGGAATAGAAGGAAACTACTTCATCTTCATAAAGGCCAGATACAAAAAGTTCATAGCAAACATACTCAATGGTGAAAGACTGAAATCTTTTCCTGTAAGATCAGGAGCAAGGCAAAGATACCTACTTGCACCACTTCTTCAACATAGTACTGGAAGAGCTAGCCAGTGCATTTGCTTTTATTTTATTTTATTTTATTTTTTTATTTTATTTTTTATTATTATTATTTTTATAATTTATTTTAGAGAGAGAGAGAGGCATAGTGAGAGAGAGAATCCCAAGCAGGCTCCACACCCACTCAGCACAGAGTCCAATGCAGTAGCCAATGCATTTAGACAAGGAAAAAAAATAAAAATCCCAATTGGAAAAGAAGAAGTAAAATTATTTCTATTCATGGACGATATGATCTGATATGTAGAAAATTTAAAAATCTTATAGAAAACTATGAGAACTAATAAGTGAATTCAGGAAGGTAGCAAGATAAAATCAATAGATAAAAAATCACTTGCATTTCTATATACTAACAATGAATAATCTGAAAAGAATGGCAAAAATAATGTAATTTTACCACAGCATTAAATAGAATAAAATACTTAGACATTAACTTAACTACGGAGGTGAAAAACTTGCACAATGAGAACTATAAAACCTTGACAAAAGAAATTAACAAAGACATAAATAAATGGAAATGCATCCCATGTTCATGAATTAGAAGACTTAATATCATTATAGTGTCAGTACCACCTAAACTATTATACAGATTCAATCTGGTCACCACAAAAATTCCAATGGCTTTTTATTTTTTTTGCAGAAATAACAAAACTCATCCTAGAATTCATGGAATATCCAGGGACCATGAATTGCCAAAACAATCTTGAAAAAGAATAAGAGAGGAGGCAGACTCACACTTCCTGATTTCAAAATCAATTACAAAGCTATAGACAATCGAAACTGTGGTACTGACAAAAAGATATATCCACTAACAGAATAAAACAGGGACCCCAGAAATAAACCCTCACATATATGGTCAAATGATTTTTTTTTTAAGATTTTATTGATTTATTTGACAGAGAGATCACAAGTAGGCAGAGAGTTCAGGCAGAGAGAGAGGCAGAAGCAGGTTCCCTGCTGAGCAGAGAGCCCGATGCGGGATCCCAGGACCCTGAGATCATGACCTGAGCCGAAGGCAGAGGCTTTAACCCACTGAGCCACCCAGGTGCCCCTGGTCAAATGATTTTTGACAAGAATGTCAAGTTCATTCAATGGGGAAAGGACAGTCTGTTCAACAAATTGTGCTGGGAAAACTGGACATCCACATTAACTCAAAATGGGTCAAGAACCAAAATAAGACCTAAAACAATAAAATTTCTAAAAGAAAATAGGACAAAAGTTTTGTGGTACCAGATTTGGCAATGATTTCTGATATGACATTAAAGGCACAGGTAACAAAAGGAAAATTAGAGAAACTGACTCCATGAAAAAGTAAAAATATTTTGTATCAGAAGACACTATCATCAGAGTAAAAAGGTAACTCACAGAATGGGAGATAATATTACAAATCATATACCTAATAAAGGATTAATATATGATTAATGAATTTTAAGAAAGCCATTGGAATTTTTGTGGGGACTAAATTGAATCTGTATATTAGTTTAGGTGGTACTGACACTATAATGATATTAAGTCTTCTAATTCATGAATGGGATGCATTTCCATTTATTTATGTCTTTGTTAATTTCTTTTGTCAAGGTTTTATAGTTCTCTTGTACAAGTTTTTCACCTCTGTAGTTAAGTTAATGTCTTAATAAATCTAATAAAGGATTAACATCCAGAATATATAGAGGACTCCTAGAAATCAACACCAACCAACCTGATTCAAAATGACTTGAATAGATACTTCTCCAAAGAAGACATACAAATGGCCAACATGCTCATAAAAAGGTGCCCAACGTTATTAGAGAAATGCAAATTAAAACTATAATGAGATACAACCTCATACCCATTGGGATGGTTACCATTAAGAAAAAGGAAAATATGAGTGTTTATGAGGAGTATTTTCTCTGAGAAATGGGAACCCTTGTGCATTATTGGTGGAAATGCCAAGTGGTATAGTCATTATGGAAAACAGTAGGGTGTTCCTCAAATAATTTAAAATAGGATTGCCTCATGATCCAGCAATTCCACTTCTGGGTATGTATTTCAAATATGCATTTATATATTTTTTGATATATATTAAAAAATCAAAAGCAGGGTCTCAGGTATTTGTACCTTTTCATAGCAATATTATTTACAACAGCTAAACCATGGAAGCAACTCAAGTGTCCATCAATGGATGGATTGCCTCATCCATTTTCCAATGGAAAAGCCTTAAATGTTTAGCCTTCAACAGGGAGGAAATTCTGCAACTCGGTGATATGGATGAACTTTGAGGACATTATACTAAATGAAATTAGCCAGTCACTAAAAGACATATTCTGTGTGATTCCACTTATAGGAGGTACTTAAGAGCAATGGAATCGTAAAGACAAAAAGTGTACTTTGTCAGAGGATAAGGGGGTTATTGTTTAATGAGTGGAGAGTTTCAGTTTCCCAAAGTGAACACAGGGGAGGGATGGTGGTGATCACTGCACAACAATATGAATGTACTTGGTATCACTGAACTGTGCACTTAAAATTATTAGGATGGTAAGCTTTATGTTATGTGTATGTTACTACACCGACAGAAAAAGAAAACAAAAACAAAAAATGCTTTGCTGCCTCTTTGATCTGGACCCAAAAAGGACAGAGCGGATTCACGTGATGGGAGTGCAGCCCACAAGAGGGGCAGAGCACACAGTGCCCAACCACCTCCCCTCGACCGACCCCCGCGCGGAGGCCTCACGGGTCTGGACCAGGGTCTACCGTCTTCTCCTCCCCCCGTCGCGGAGCAGGGAGAGCCCCTTGGTAGACAAGTGGGTTCACCGCCAGGTCAAGGCAGCTGGACGCTGCAGCGCGGGTCTCCACTGCCGGTGCCCCACCCCTCAGCCCCGCTTTCTCCCCGCCCCCTTGCGCTCTCCCCGCCCCCTTGCTCTCTCCCCGCCCCCCTGAGCTCTCCCCGCCCCCCTTAGCTCTCCCCGCCCCCTTTGCGCTCTCCCCGCCTCCCCTGCGCTCTCCCCGCCCCCCCGCTA